>JASXSY010003348.1:0-20238 GCA_034509805.1 Sipha maydis
ACTTGGGCTTTTGGGCGTTATTTATGAAATTTGTACAAAATGTTCAGTAGAACATTTGGAATAGATTTGGATAACCCTGATTTCAATTATGCCTTTGGTCAACCCTTGAGGGCCACTGAAATAGTAAACAAACAACAACAAATATAATAACTCAAATAGTACGAGTTTTCTCGATATGCTGGATCCTGGCCAATTGGGCATTTGGGCGATGATTATGACATTGGTACAAAATGTTCAGAAGAACATTTTGAATGGATTTCAAAAGTCCTCATTTCAATTATGAATTTGATCAACCCCTGGGGGCCACTGAAATACTAAACAAACAACAACAATATATAATATACTCAAAAACTACGTCTTTTCTCGATATACTGAATACTGGACACCTGGGCATTTGGGCGATGATTATGAAATTGTTACAAAATGTTCAGTAGAACATTTTGAATCGATTTCAAAAGTCCTCATTTCAATTATGCATATGATCAACCCCAGGGGGCAAGTGAAATAGTATACAAACAACAATAAACTATATTATTCTCAAATAGTTCAATTTTTCTCGATATGCTGGATCCTGGAAACCTGGGCATTTGGGCGATATTTATGAAATTAGTACAAAATTTTCAGTAGAATATTTGGAATAGATTTTGATAAAACTCATTTCAATTAAGCATTTAGTCAACCCTTGAGGGCCAGTGAAATTGTAAACTAACAACAACAATATATGATATACTCAATTAGTACGAGTTTTCTCGATATGCTGGACCCTGGACACTTGGGAATTTTGGCGATGTTTATCAAATTTGGACAAAATATTCAGTAGAAGATTTTGAATCGATATCAAAAGTCCTCATTTCAACTATGAATTTGATCAACCCTTGGGGGCCAGTGATATAGTAAACAAACAACAACAAATATAATATACTCAAATAGTACGAGTTTTCTCGGTATGCTGGATCCTGGCCAATTGGGCATTTGGGCGATGATTATGAAATTGGTACAAAATGTTCAGAAGAACATTTTGAATGGATTACAAAAGTCCTCATTTCAATTATGAATTTGAGCAACCCCTGGGGGCCACTTAAATACTAAACAAACAACAGCAATATATAATGTACTCAAATAGTTCGATATTTCTCGATATGCTGGATGCTGGACACTTGGGCTTTTGGGCTTTATTTATGAAATTTGTTCAAAATGTTCAGTAGAACATTTGGAATAGATTTGAATAACCCTGATTTCAATTATGCATTTGGTCAACCCTTGAGGGCCACTGAAATAGTAAACAAACAACAACAAATATAATATACTCAAATAGTACGAGTTTTATCGATATGCTGGATCCTGGCCAATTGGGCATTTGGGCGATGATTATGAAATTGGTACAAAATGTACAGTAGAATATTTGGAATAGAATCGGCCAACCCTCATTTCAATTATGCATTTGATCTACCTCTGAGGGCCGGCGAAATAGTAATCAAACAACAACAAAATATAATATTCTCAAATAGTTCGATTTTTCTCGATATGCTGGATCCTGGAAACTTGGGCATTTGTGCGATATTTATGAAATTTGTACAAAATGTACAGTAGAATATTTGGAATAGATTTGGACAACTCTCTTTTCAATTATGCATTTGGTCAACCCTTGAGGTCTACTGAAATAGTAAACAAACAACAACAATTATAATATACTCAAATAGTACGAGTTTTCTCGATATGCTGGATCCTGGCCAATTGGGCATTTGGGCGATGATTATGAAATTGGTAAAAAATGTTCAGAAGAACATTTTGAATGGATTTCAAAAGTCCTCATTTCAATTATGCATATGATCAACCCCAGGGGGCCAGTGAAATAGTATACAAACAACAATAAACTATATTATACTCAAATAGTTCAATTTTTCTCGATATGCTGGATCCTGGAAACTTGGGCATTTGGGCGATATTTATGAAATAAGTACAAAATTTTCAGTAGAATATTTGGAATTGATTTTGATAAAACTCATTTCAATTAAGCATTTGGTCAACCCTTGAGGGCCAGTGAAATTGTAAACTAACAACAACAATATATAATATACTGAAATAGTACAATTTTTCTCGATATGCTGGACCCTGGACACTTGGGAATTTTGGCGATGTTTATCAAATTTGTACAAAATATTCAGTAGAACATTTTGAATCGATTTCAAATGTCCTCATTTCAATTATGCATTTGATCAACCCCGGAGGGCCAGTGAAATAGTAAACAAACAACAACAATATATAATATACTCAAAAACTACGTGTTTTCTCGATATGCTGGATACTGGACACCTGGGCTTTTGGGCGATAATTATGAAATTTCTACAAAATATTCAGTAGATTATTTGGAATCTATTTCAAAAGTCCTCATTTCAATTAAGCATTTAGTCAACCCTTGAGGGCCAGTGAAATTGTAAACTAACAACAACAATATTTGATATACTCAATTAGTACGAGTTTTCTCGATATGCTGGATACTGGACACCTGGGCTTTTGGGCGATAATTATGAAATTCGTTCAAAATGTTCAGTAGCACATTTGGAATCAATTTCAAAAGTCCTCATTTCAATTATGCATTTGATCAACCTCTGAGGGCCAGTGAAATAGTAAACAAACAACAGCAATATATAATATACTCAATTAGTACAATTTTTCCCGATATATTGAATCCTGGACACCTGGGCATTTGGGCGATGATTATGAAATTGGTACAAAATGTTCAGAAGTACATTTTGAATGGATTTCAAAAGTCCTCATTTCAATTATGAATTTGATCAACCCCTGGGAGCCACTGAAATACTAAACAAACAACAGCAATATATAATATACTCAAATAGTTCTATTTTTCTCGATATGCTGGATGCTGGACACTTGGGCTTTTGGGCGTTATTTATGAAATTTGTACAAAATGTTCAGTAGAACATTTGGGATAGATTTGGATAACCCTGATTTCAATTATGCCTTTGGTCAACCCTTGAGGGCCACTGAAATAGTAAACAAACAACAACAAATATAATAACTCAAATAGTACGAGTTTTCTCGATATGCTGGATCCTGGCCAATTGGGCATTTGGGCGATGATTATGACATTGGTATAAAATGTTCAGAAGAACATTTTGAATGGATTTCAAAAGTCCTCATTTCAATTATGAATTTGATCAACCCCTTGGGGCCACTGAAATACTAAACAAACAACAACAATATATAATATACTCAAAAACTACGTCTTTTCTCGATATACTGAATACTGGACACCTGGGCATTTGGGCGATGATTATGAAATTGTTACAAAATGTTCAGTAGAACATTTTGAATCGATTTCAGAAGTCCTCATTTCAATTATGCATATGATCAACCCCAGGGGGCCAGTGAAATAGTATACAAACAACAATAAACTATATTATACTCAAATAGTTCAATTTTTCTCGATATGCTGGATCCTGGAAACCTGGGCATTTGGGCGATATTTATGAAATTAGTACAAAATTTTCAGTAGAATATTTGGAATAGATTTTGATAAAACTCATTTCAATTAAGCATTTAGTCAACTCTTGAGGGCCAGTGAAATTGTAAACTAACAACAACAATATATGATGTACTCAATTAGTACGAGTTTTCTCGATATGCTGGACCCTGGACACTTGGGAATTTTGGCGATGTTTATCAAATTTGGACAAAATATTCAGTAGAAGATTTTGAATCGATATCAAAAGTCCTCATTTCAACTATGAATTTGATCAACCCTTGGGGGCCAGTGAAATAGTAAACAAACAACAACAAATATAATATACTCAAATAGTACGAGTTTTCTCGGTATGCTGGATCCTGGCCAATTGGGCATTTGGGCGATGATTATGAAATTGGTACAAAATGTTCAGAAGAACATTTTGAATGGATTACAAAAGTCCTCATTTCAATTATGAATTTGAGCAACCCCTGGGGGCCACTTAAATACTAAACAAACAACAGCAATATATAATGTACTCAAATAGTTCGATATTTCTCGATATGCTGGATGCTGGACACTTGGGCTTTTGGGCTTTATTTATGAAATTTGTTCAAAATGTTCAGTAGAACATTTGGAATAGATTTGAATAACCCTGATTTCAATTATGCATTTGGTCAACCCTTGAGGGCCACTGAAATAGTAAACAAACAACAACAAATATAATATACTCAAATAGTACGAGTTTTATCGATATGCTGAATCCTGGACACCTGGGCTTTTGGGCGATATTTAAGGAATTTGTACAAAATGTTCATTAGAACATTTTGAATCGATTTCAAAAGTCCTCATTTCAATTATGCATTTGATCAAACTCTGAGGGCCAGTGAAATAGTAAACAAACAACAACAAAATATAATATACTCAAATAGAACGAGTTTTCTCGATATGCTGGATCCTGGCCAATTGGGCATCTGGGCGATGATTATGAAATTGGTAAAAAATGTTCAGAAAAACATTTTGAATGGATTTCAAAAGTCCTCATTTCAATTATGAATTTGAGCAACCCCTGGGGGCCACTGAAATACTAAACAAACAACAGCAATATATAATATACTCAAATAGTTCGATTTTTCTCGATATGCTGGATGCTGGACACTTGGGCTTTTGGGCGTTATTTATGAAAGTTGTACAAAATGTTCAGTAGAAAATTTGGAATAGATTTGGATAACCCTGATTCCAATTATACATTTGGTCTACCCTTGAGGGCCACTGTAATAGTAAACAAACAACAACAAATATAATATACTCAAATATTACGAGTTTTCTCGATATGCTGGATCCTGGCCAATTGGGCATTTGGGCGATGATTATGAAATTGGTACAAAATGTTCAGAAGAACATTTTGAATGGATTTCAAAAGTCCTCATTTCAATTATGAATTTGTTCAACCCCTGGGGGCCACTGAAATACTAAACAAACAACAACAATATATAATATACTCAAATAGTACAATTTTTCTCGATATACTGAATCCTGGACACCTGGGCATTTGGGCGATGATTATGAAATTGTTACAAAATGTTCAGTAGAACATTTTGAATCGATTTCAAAAGTCCTCATTTCAATTATGCACTTGGTCAACCCTTGAGGGACAGTGAAATAGTAAACATACAACAACAAAATATGATATACTCAATTAGTACGAGTTATCTCGATATGCTGGATACTGGACATCAGGGCTTTTGGGCGATAATTATGAAATTTGTACAAAATGTTCAGTAGAACATTTGGAATAGATTTGGATAACCCTCATTTCAATTATGCATTTGATCAACCCCTGGGGGCCAATGAAATACTAAACAAACAACAACAATATATAATATACTCAAATACTACAATTTTTCTCGATATACTGAACCCTGGACACCTGGGCTTTTGGGCGATATTTAAGAAATTTGTACAATATGTTCATTAGAACATTTTGAATGGATTTCAAAAGTCCTCATTTCAATTATGAATTTGAGCAACACCTGGGGGCCACTGAAATAGTAAACAAACAACAGCAATATATAATATACTCAAATAGTTCGATTTTTCTCGATATGCTGGATGCTGGACACTTGTGCTTTTGGGCGTTATTTATGAAATTTGTACAAAATGTTCAGTAGAAAATTTGAAATAGATTTGGATAACCCTGATTTCAATTTTGCATTTGGTCTACCCTTGAGGGCCACTGTAATAGTAAACAAACAACAACATACAATAATATACTCATATAGTTCAATTTTTCTCGATATGCTGGAGCCTGGACACTTGGGCATTTGGGCGATGTTTATCAAATTTGTACAAAATATTCAGTAGAACATTTTGAAACGATTTCAAAAGTCCTCATTTCAATTATGCATTTGATCAACCCTTGGGGGCCAGTGAAATAGTAAACAAACAACAATAAACTATATTATACTCAAATAGTTCGATTATTCTCGATATGCTGGATCCTGGAAACTTGGGCATTTGTGCGATATTTATGAAATTTGTACAAAATGTACAGTAGAATATTTGGAATAGATTTGGACAACTCTCTTTTCAATTATGCATTTGGTCAACCCTTGAGGGCCACTGAAATAGTAAACAAACTACAACAATTATAATATACTCAAATAGTACGAGTTTTCTCGATATGCTGGATGCTGGCCAATTGGGCATTTGGGCGATGATTATGAAATTGGTACAAAATGATCAGAAGAACATTTTGAATGGATTTCAAAAGTCCTCATTTCAATTATGAATTTTATCTACCCCTGGGGGCCACTGAAATAGTAAACAAACAACAACAATATGTAATATACTCAAATAGTACAATTTTTCTCGATAAACTGATCCTGGACACCTGGACTTTTGGGCGATATTTTAGAAATTTGTACAAAATGTTCATTAGAACATTTTGAATCGATTTCAAAAGTCCTCATTTCAATTATGCATTTGATCAACCTCTGAGGGCCAGTGAAATAGTAAACAAACAACAACAAATATAATATACTCAAATAGTACGAGTTTTCTCGATATGCTGGATCCTGGCCAATTGGACATTTGGGCGATGATTATGAAATTGGAACAAAATGTTCAGAAGAACATTTTGAATGGATTTCAAAAGTCCTCATTTCAATTATGAATTTGTTCAACCCCTGGGGGCCACTGATATACTAAACAAACAACAACAATATATAATATACTCAAATAGCACAATTTTTCTCGATATACTGAATCCTGGACACCTGGGCATTTGGGCGATGATTATGAAATTGTTACAAAATGTTCAGTAGAACATTTTGAATCGATTTCAAAAGTCCTCATTTCAATTATGCACTTGGTCAACCCTTGAGGGACAGTGAAATAGTAAACATACAACAACAAAATATGATATACTCAATTAGTACGAGTTATCTCGATATGCTGGATACTGGACATCAGGGCTTTTGGGCGATAATTATGAAATTTGTACAAAATGTTCAGTAGAACATTTGGAATAGATTTGGATAACCCTCATTTCAATTATGCATTTGATCAACCCCTGGGGGCCAATGAAATACTAAACAAACAACAACAATATATAATATACTCAAATAGTTCGATTTTTCTCGATATGCTGGATGCTGGACACTTGGGCTTTTGGGCGTTATTTATGAAATTTGTACAAAATGTTCAGTAGAAAATTTGGAATAGATTTGGATAACCCTGATTTCAATTTTGCATTTGGTCTACCCTTGAGGGCCACTGTAATAGTAAACAAACAACAACAAACAATAATATACTCATATAGTTCAATTTTTCTCGATATGCTGGAGCCTGGACACTTGGGCATTTGGGCGATGTTTATCAAATTTGTACAAAATATTCAGTAGAACATTTTGAAACGATTTCAAAAGTCCTCATTTCAACTATGAATTTGATCAACCCCTGAGGGCCAGTGAAATAGTAAACAAACAACAGCAATATATATAGTATACTCATATAGTTCGATTTTTCTCGATATGCTGAATCCTGGACACCTGGGCTTTTGGGCGATATTTAAGAAATTTGTACAAAATGTTCATTAGAACATTTTGAATCGATTTCAAAAGTCCTCATTTCAATTATGCATTTGATCAACCCTTGGAGGCCAGTGAAATAGTAAACAAACAACAATAAACTATATTATACTCAAATAGT
This sequence comes from Sipha maydis, assembly GCA_034509805.1. Taxonomy (NCBI): domain Eukaryota; kingdom Metazoa; phylum Arthropoda; class Insecta; order Hemiptera; family Aphididae; genus Sipha; species Sipha maydis. Next base: position 7,679 of record JASXSY010003348.1, read on the forward strand.
TCGATTTTTCTCGATATACTGGATCCTGGAAACTTGGGCATTTGTGCGATATTTATGAAATTTGTACAAAATGTACAGTAGAATATTTGGAATAGATTTGGACAACTCTCTTTTCAATTATGCATTTGGTCAACCCTTGAGGGCCACTGTAATAGTAAACAAACAACAACAAATATAATATACTCAAATAGTACGAGTTTTCTCGATATGCTGGATCCTGGCCAATTGGGCATTTGGGCGATGATTATGAAATTGGTACAAAATGTACAGTAGAATTATTGGAATAGAATTGGACAACCCTCATTTCAATTATGCATTTGATCTACCTCTGAGGGCCGGCGAAATAGTAAACAAACAACAACAATATATAATATACTCAAAAACTACGTGTTTTCTCGATATGCTGGATACTGGACACCTGGGCTTTTGGGCGATAATTATGAAATTTGTACAAAATGTTCAGTAGATTATTTGGAATCTATTTCAAAAGTACTTATTTTAATTATGCATTTGATCAACCTCTGAGGGCCAGTGAAATAGTAAACAAACAACAACAAACAATAATATACTCATATAGTTCAATTTTTCTCGATATGCTGGAACCTGGACACTTGGGCATTTGGGCGATGTTTATCAAATTTGTACAAAATATTCAGTAGAACATTTTGAAACGATTTCAAAAGTCCTCATTTCAATTATGCACTTGGTCAACCCTTGAGGGACAGTGATATAGTAAACATACAACAACAAAATATGATATACTCAATTAGTACGAGTTATCTCGATATGCTGGATACTGGACATCAGGGCTTTTGGGCGATAATTATGAAATTTGTACAAAATGTTCAGTAGAACATTTGGAATAGATTTGGATAACCCTCATTTCAATTATGCATTTGATCAACCCCTGGGGGCCAATGAAATACTAAACAAACAACAACAATATATAATATACTCAAATACTACAATTTTTCTCGATATACTGAACCCTGGACACCTGGGCTTTTGAGCGATATTTAAGAAATTTGTACAAAATGTTCATTAGAACATTTTGAATGGATTTCAAAAGTCCTCATTTCAATTATGAATTTGAGCAACCCCTGGGGGCCACTGAAATACTAAACAAACAACAGCAATATATAATATACTCAAATAGTTCTATTTTTCTCGATATGCTGGATGCTGGACACTTGGGCTTTTGGGCGTTATTTATGAAATTTGTACAAAATGTTCAGTAGAACATTTGGAATAGATTTGGATAACCCTGATTTCAATTATGCCTTTGGTCAACCCTTGAGGGCCACTGAAATAGTAAACAAACAACAACAAATATAATAACTCAAATAGTACGAGTTTTCTCGATATGCTGGATCCTGGCCAATTGGGCATTTGGGCGATGATTATGACATTGGTACAAAATGTTCAGAAGAACATTTTGAATGGATTTCAAAAGTCCTCATTTCAATTATGAATTTGATCAACCCCTGGGGGCCACTGAAATACTAAACAAACAACAACAATATATAATATACTCAAAAACTACGTCTTTTCTCGATATACTGAATACTGGACACCTGGGCATTTGGGCGATGATTATGAAATTGTTACAAAATGTTCAGTAGAACATTTTGAATCGATTTCAAAAGTCCTCATTTCAATTATGCATATGATCAACCCCAGGGGGCAAGTGAAATAGTATACAAACAACAATAAACTATATTATTCTCAAATAGTTCAATTTTTCTCGATATGCTGGATCCTGGAAACCTGGGCATTTGGGCGATATTTATGAAATTAGTACAAAATTTTCAGTAGAATATTTGGAATAGATTTTGATAAAACTCATTTCAATTAAGCATTTAGTCAACCCTTGAGGGCCAGTGAAATTGTAAACTAACAACAACAATATATGATATACTCAATTAGTACGAGTTTTCTCGATATGCTGGACCCTGGACACTTGGGAATTTTGGCGATGTTTATCAAATTTGGACAAAATATTCAGTAGAAGATTTTGAATCGATATCAAAAGTCCTCATTTCAACTATGAATTTGATCAACCCTTGGGGGCCAGTGATATAGTAAACAAACAACAACAAATATAATATACTCAAATAGTACGAGTTTTCTCGGTATGCTGGATCCTGGCCAATTGGGCATTTGGGCGATGATTATGAAATTGGTACAAAATGTTCAGAAGAACATTTTGAATGGATTACAAAAGTCCTCATTTCAATTATGAATTTGAGCAACCCCTGGGGGCCACTTAAATACTAAACAAACAACAGCAATATATAATGTACTCAAATAGTTCGATATTTCTCGATATGCTGGATGCTGGACACTTGGGCTTTTGGGCTTTATTTATGAAATTTGTTCAAAATGTTCAGTAGAACATTTGGAATAGATTTGAATAACCCTGATTTCAATTATGCATTTGGTCAACCCTTGAGGGCCACTGAAATAGTAAACAAACAACAACAAATATAATATACTCAAATAGTACGAGTTTTATCGATATGCTGGATCCTGGCCAATTGGGCATTTGGGCGATGATTATGAAATTGGTACAAAATGTACAGTAGAATATTTGGAATAGAATCGGCCAACCCTCATTTCAATTATGCATTTGATCTACCTCTGAGGGCCGGCGAAATAGTAATCAAACAACAACAAAATATAATATTCTCAAATAGTTCGATTTTTCTCGATATGCTGGATCCTGGAAACTTGGGCATTTGTGCGATATTTATGAAATTTGTACAAAATGTACAGTAGAATATTTGGAATAGATTTGGACAACTCTCTTTTCAATTATGCATTTGGTCAACCCTTGAGGTCTACTGAAATAGTAAACAAACAACAACAATTATAATATACTCAAATAGTACGAGTTTTCTCGATATGCTGGATCCTGGCCAATTGGGCATTTGGGCGATGATTATGAAATTGGTAAAAAATGTTCAGAAGAACATTTTGAATGGATTTCAAAAGTCCTCATTTCAATTATGCATATGATCAACCCCAGGGGGCCAGTGAAATAGTATACAAACAACAATAAACTATATTATACTCAAATAGTTCAATTTTTCTCGATATGCTGGATCCTGGAAACTTGGGCATTTGGGCGATATTTATGAAATAAGTACAAAATTTTCAGTAGAATATTTGGAATTGATTTTGATAAAACTCATTTCAATTAAGCATTTGGTCAACCCTTGAGGGCCAGTGAAATTGTAAACTAACAACAACAATATATAATATACTGAAATAGTACAATTTTTCTCGATATGCTGGACCCTGGACACTTGGGAATTTTGGCGATGTTTATCAAATTTGTACAAAATATTCAGTAGAACATTTTGAATCGATTTCAAATGTCCTCATTTCAATTATGCATTTGATCAACCCCGGAGGGCCAGTGAAATAGTAAACAAACAACAACAATATATAATATACTCAAAAACTACGTGTTTTCTCGATATGCTGGATACTGGACACCTGGGCTTTTGGGCGATAATTATGAAATTTCTACAAAATATTCAGTAGATTATTTGGAATCTATTTCAAAAGTCCTCATTTCAATTAAGCATTTAGTCAACCCTTGAGGGCCAGTGAAATTGTAAACTAACAACAACAATATTTGATATACTCAATTAGTACGAGTTTTCTCGATATGCTGGATACTGGACACCTGGGCTTTTGGGCGATAATTATGAAATTCGTTCAAAATGTTCAGTAGCACATTTGGAATCAATTTCAAAAGTCCTCATTTCAATTATGCATTTGATCAACCTCTGAGGGCCAGTGAAATAGTAAACAAACAACAGCAATATATAATATACTCAATTAGTACAATTTTTCCCGATATATTGAATCCTGGACACCTGGGCATTTGGGCGATGATTATGAAATTGGTACAAAATGTTCAGAAGTACATTTTGAATGGATTTCAAAAGTCCTCATTTCAATTATGAATTTGATCAACCCCTGGGAGCCACTGAAATACTAAACAAACAACAGCAATATATAATATACTCAAATAGTTCTATTTTTCTCGATATGCTGGATGCTGGACACTTGGGCTTTTGGGCGTTATTTATGAAATTTGTACAAAATGTTCAGTAGAACATTTGGGATAGATTTGGATAACCCTGATTTCAATTATGCCTTTGGTCAACCCTTGAGGGCCACTGAAATAGTAAACAAACAACAACAAATATAATAACTCAAATAGTACGAGTTTTCTCGATATGCTGGATCCTGGCCAATTGGGCATTTGGGCGATGATTATGACATTGGTATAAAATGTTCAGAAGAACATTTTGAATGGATTTCAAAAGTCCTCATTTCAATTATGAATTTGATCAACCCCTTGGGGCCACTGAAATACTAAACAAACAACAACAATATATAATATACTCAAAAACTACGTCTTTTCTCGATATACTGAATACTGGACACCTGGGCATTTGGGCGATGATTATGAAATTGTTACAAAATGTTCAGTAGAACATTTTGAATCGATTTCAGAAGTCCTCATTTCAATTATGCATATGATCAACCCCAGGGGGCCAGTGAAATAGTATACAAACAACAATAAACTATATTATACTCAAATAGTTCAATTTTTCTCGATATGCTGGATCCTGGAAACCTGGGCATTTGGGCGATATTTATGAAATTAGTACAAAATTTTCAGTAGAATATTTGGAATAGATTTTGATAAAACTCATTTCAATTAAGCATTTAGTCAACTCTTGAGGGCCAGTGAAATTGTAAACTAACAACAACAATATATGATGTACTCAATTAGTACGAGTTTTCTCGATATGCTGGACCCTGGACACTTGGGAATTTTGGCGATGTTTATCAAATTTGGACAAAATATTCAGTAGAAGATTTTGAATCGATATCAAAAGTCCTCATTTCAACTATGAATTTGATCAACCCTTGGGGGCCAGTGAAATAGTAAACAAACAACAACAAATATAATATACTCAAATAGTACGAGTTTTCTCGGTATGCTGTATCCTGGCCAATTGGGCATTTGGGCGATGATTATGAAATTGGTACAAAATGTTCAGAAGAACATTTTGAATGGATTACAAAAGTCCTCATTTCAATTATGAATTTGAGCAACCCCTGGGGGCCACTTAAATACTAAACAAACAACAGCAATATATAATGTACTCAAATAGTTCGATATTTCTCGATATGCTGGATGCTGGACACTTGGGCTTTTGGGCTTTATTTATGAAATTTGTTCAAAATGTTCAGTAGAACATTTGGAATAGATTTGAATAACCCTGATTTCAATTATGCATTTGGTCAACCCTTGAGGGCCACTGAAATAGTAAACAAACAACAACAAATATAATATACTCAAATAGTACGAGTTTTATCGACATGCTGGATCCTGGCCAATTGGGCATTTGGGCGATGATTATGAAATTGGTACAAAATGTACAGTAGAATATTTGGAATAGAATCGGCCAACCCTCATTTCAATTATGCATTTGATCTACCTCTGAGGGCCGGCGAAATAGTAAACAAACAACAACAATATATAATATACTCAAAAACTACGTGTTTTCTCGATATGCTGGATACTGGACACCTGGGCTTTTGGGCGATAATTATGAAATTTGTACAAAATGTTCAGTAGATTATTTGGAATCTATTTCAAAAGTCCTCATTTCAATTATGCATTTGATCAACCTCTGAGTGCCAGTGAAATAGTAAACAAACAACAACAAACTATAATATACTCATATAGTTCAATTTTTCTCGATATGCTGAATACTGGACACTTGGGCATTTGGGCGATGTTTATCAAATTTGTACAAAATATTCATTAGAACATTTTGAATGGATTTCAAAAGTCCTCATTTCAATTATGAATTTGATCAACCCCTGGGGGCCACTGAAATACTAAACAAACAACAGCAATATTTAATGTACTCAAATAGTTCGATATTTCTCGATATGCTGGATGCTGGACACTTGGGCTTTTGGGCTTTATTTTTGAAATTTGTACAAAATGTTCAGTAGAACATTTGGAATAGATTTGGATAACCCTGATTTCAATTATGCATTTGGTCAACCCTTGAGGGCCACTGAAAAAGTAAACAAACAACAACAAATATAATATACTCAAATAGTACGAGTTTTCTCGATATGCTGGATCCTGGCCAATTGGGCATTTGGGCGATGATTATGAAATTGGTACAAAATGTACAGTAGAATATTTGGAATAGATTTGGACATTTCTCTTTTCAATTATGCATTTGGTCAACCCTTGAGGGCCAGTGAAATAGTAAACAAACAACAACAATATATAATATACTCAAATAGTACAATTTTTCTCTATATACTGAATCCTGGACACCTGGGCATTTGGGCGATGATTATGAAATTTGTACAAAATATTCAGTAGAACATTTTGAAACGATTTCAAAAGTCCTCATTTCAACTATGAATTTGATCAACCCCTGAGGGCCAGTGAAATAGTAAACAAACAACAGCAATATTTATAGTATACTCATATAGTTCGATTTTTCTCGATATGCTGGACCCTGGCCACTTGGGCATTTAGGCGATGATTATGAAATTGTAACAAAATGTTCAGTAGAACATTTTGAATCGATTTCAAAAGTCCTCATTTCAATTATGCACTTGGTCAACCCTTGAGGGCCAGTGAAATAGTAAACAAACAACAACAATTATAATATACTCAAATAGTAACAGTTTTCTCGATATGCTGGATACTGGACACCTGGGCTTTTGGGCGATAATTATGAAATTTGTACAAAATGTTCAGTAGATTATTTGGAATCTATTTCAAAAGTCCTCATTTCAATTATGCATTTGATCAAACTCTGAGGGCCAGTGAAATAGTAAACAAACAACAACAAACTATAATATACTCATATAGTTCAATTTTTCTCGATATGCTGGAGCCTGGACACTTGGGCATTTGGGCGATGTTTATCAAATTTGTACAAAATATTCAGTAGAACATTTTGAAACGATTTCAAAAGTCCTCATTTCAACTATGAATTTGATCAACCCCTGAGGGCCAGTGAAATAGTAAACAAACAACAGCAATATATATAGTATACTCATATAGTTCGATTTTTCTCGATATGCTGGACCCTGGCCACTTGGGCATTTAGGCGATGATTATGAAATTGTAACAAAATGTTCAGTAGAACATTTTGAATCGATTTCAAAAGTCCTCATTTCAATTATGCACTTGGTCAACCCTTGAGGGCCAGTGAAATAGTAAACAAACAACAACAATTATAATATACTCAAATAGTAACAGTTTTCTCGATATGCTGGATACTGGACACCTGGGCTTTTGGGCGATAATTATGAAATTTGTACAAAATGTTCAGTAGATTATTTGGAATCTATTTCAAAAGTCCTCATTTCAATTATGCATTTGATCAACCTCTGAGGGCCAGTGAAATAGTAAACAAACAACAACAAACTATAATATACTCATATAGTTCAATTTTTCTCGATATGCTGGAGCCTGGACACTTGGGCATTTGGGCGATGTTTATCAAATTTGTACAAAATATTCAGTAGAACATTTTGAAACGATTTCAAAAGTCCTCATTTCAACTATGAATTTGATCAACCCCTGAGGGCCAGTGAAATAGTAAACAAACAACAGCAATATATATAGTATACTCATATAGTTCGATTTTTCTCGATATGCTGGACCCTGGCCACTTGGGCATTTAGGCGATGATTATGAAATTGTAACAAAATGTTCAGTAGAACATTTTGAATCGATTTCAAAAGTCCTCATTTCAATTATGCATTTGATCAACCCTTGGGGGCCAGTGAAATAGTAAACAAACAACAACAAATATAATATACTCAAATAGTACGAGTTTTCTCGATATGCTGGATCCTGGCCAATTGGGCATTTGGGCGATGATTATGAAATTGTAACAAAATGTTCAGTAGAACATTTTGAATCGATTTCAAAAGTCCTCATTTCAATTATGCATTTGATCAACCCTTGGGGGCCAGTGAAATAGTAAACAAACAACAACAAATATAATATACTCAAATAGTACGAGTTTTCTCGATATGCTGGATCCTGGCCAATTGGGCATTTGGGCGATGATTATGAAAATGGTACAAAATGTTCAGAAGAACATTTTGAATGGATTTCAAAAGTCCTCATTTCAATTTTGAATTTGATCAACCCCTGGGGGCCACTGAAATACTAAACAAACAACAACAATATATAATATACTCAAATAGTACAATTTTTCTCGATATACTGAATCCTGGACACCTGGGCATTTGGGCGATGATTATGAAATTGTTACAAAATGTTCAGTAGAACATTTTGAACCGATTTCAAAAGTCCTCATTTCAATTATGCACTTGGTCAACCCTTGAGGGCCAGTGAAATAGTAAACAAACAACAACAAATATAATATACTCAAATAGTACGAGTTTTCTCGATATGCTGGATCCTGGCCACTTGGGCATTTAGGCGATGATTATGAAATTGGTACAAAATGTACAGTAGAACATTTTGAATGAATTTCAAAAGTCCTCATTTCAATTATGAATTTGATCAACCCCTGAGGGCCAGTGAAATAGTAAAAAAACAACAGCAATATATAATATACTCAAATAGTTCGATTTTTCTCGATATGCTGAATCCTGGACACCTGGGCTTTTGGGCGATATTTAAGGAATTTGTACAAAATGTTCATTAGAACATTTTGAATCGATTTCAAAAGTCCTCATTTCAATTATGCATTTGATCAACCTCTGAGGGCCAGTGAAATAGTAAACAAACAACAACAAACTATAATATACTCATATAGTTCAATTTTTCTCGATATGCTGAATCCTGGACACTTGGACATTTGGGCGATGTTTATCAAATTTGTACAAAATATTCAGTAGAACATTTTGAATGAATTTCAAAAGTCCTCATTTCAATTATGAATTTGATCAACCCCTGAGGGCCAGTGAAATAGTAAAAAAACAACAGCAATATATAATATACTCAAATAGTTCGATTTTTCTCGATATGCTGAATCCTGGACACCTGGGCTTTTGGGCGATATTTAAGGAATTTGTACAAAATGTTCATTAGAACATTTTGAATCGATTTCAAAAGTCCTCATTTCAATTATGCATTTGATCAACCTCTGAGGGCCAGTGAAATAGTAAACAAACAACAACAAAATATAATATACTCAAATAGAACGAGTTTTCTCGATATGCTGGATCCTGGCCAATTGGGCATCTGGGCGATGATTATGAAATTGGTAAAAAATGTTCAGAAAAACATTTTGAATGGATTTCAAAAGTCCTCATTTCAATTATGAATTTGAGCAACCCCTGGGGGCCACTGAAATACTAAACAAACAACAGCAATATATAATATACTCAAATAGTTCGATTTTTCTCGATATGCTGGATGCTGGACACTTGGGCTTTTGGGCGTTATTTATGAAAGTTGTACAAAATGTTCAGTAGAAAATTTGGAATAGATTTGGATAACCCTGATTCCAATTATACATTTGGTCTACCCTTGAGGGCCACTGTAATAGTAAACAAACAACAACAAATATAATATACTCAAATATTACGAGTTTTCTCGATATGCTGGATCCTGGCCAATTGGGCATTTGGGCGATGATTATGAAATTGGTACAAAATGTTCAGAAGAACATTTTGAATGGATTTCAAAAGTCCTCATTTCAATTATGAATTTGTTCAACCCCTGAGGGCCAGTGAAATAGTAAACAAACAACAGCAATATTTATAGTATACTCATATAGTTCGATTTTTCTCGATATGCTGGACCCTGGCCACTTGGGCATTTAGGCGATGATTATGAAATTGTAACAAAATGTTCAGTAGAACATTTTGAATCGATTTCAAAAGTCCTCATTTCAATTATGCACTTGGTCAACCCTTGAGGGCCAGTGAAATAGTAAACAAACAACAACAATTATAATATACTCAAATAGTAACAGTTTTCTCGATATGCTGGATACTGGACACCTGGGCTTTTGGGCGATAATTATGAAATTTGTACAAAATGTTCAGTAGATTATTTGGAATCTATTTCAAAAGTCCTCATTTCAATTATGCATTTGATCAACCTCTGAGGGCCAGTGAAATAGTAAACAAACAACAACAAACTATAATATACTCATATAGTTCAATTTTTCTCGATATGCTGGAGCCTGGACACTTGGGCATTTGGGCGATGTTTATCAAATTTGTACAAAATATTCAGTAGAACATTTTGAAACGATTTCAAAAGTCCTCATTTCAACTATGAATTTGATCAACCCCTGAGGGCCAGTGAAATAGTAAACAAACAACAGCAATATATATAGTATACTCATATAGTTCGATTTTTCTCGATATGCTGGACCCTGGCCACTTGGGCATTTAGGCGATGATTATGAAATTGTAACAAAATGTTCAGTAGAACATTTTGAATCGATTTCAAAAGTCCTCATTTCAATTATGCATTTGATCAACCCTTGGGGGCCAGTGAAATAGTAAACAAACAACAACAAATATAATATACTCAAATAGTACGAGTTTTCTCGATATGCTGGATCCTGGCCAATTGGGCATTTGGGCGATGATTATGAAATTGTAACAAAATGTTCAGTAGAACATTTTGAATCGATTTCAAAAGTCCTCATTTCAATTATGCATTTGATCAACCCTTGGGGGCCAGTGAAATAGTAAACAAACAACAACAAATATAATATACTCAAATAGTACGAGTTTTCTCGATATGCTGGATCCTGGCCAATTGGGCATTTGGGCGATGATTATGAAAATGGTACAAAATGTTCAGAAGAACATTTTGAATGGATTTCAAAAGTCCTCATTTCAATTTTGAATTTGATCAACCCCTGGGGGCCACTGAAATACTAAACAAACAACAACAATATATAATATACTCAAATAGTACAATTTTTCTCGATATACTGAATCCTGGACACCTGGGCATTTGGGCGATGATTATGAAATTGTTACAAAATGTTCAGTAGAACATTTTGAACCGATTTCAAAAGTCCTCATTTCAATTATGCACTTGGTCAACCCTTGAGGGCCAGTGAAATAGTAAACAAACAACAACAAATATAATATACTCAAATAGTACGAGTTTTCTCGATATGCTGGATCCTGGCCACTTGGGCATTTAGGCGATGATTATGAAATTGGTACAAAATGTACAGTAGAACATTTTGAATGAATTTCAAAAGTCCTCATTTCAATTATGAATTTGATCAACCCCTGAGGGCCAGTGAAATAGTAAAAAAACAACAGCAATATATAATATACTCAAATAGTTCGATTTTTCTCGATATGCTGAATCCTGGACACCTGGGCTTTTGGGCGATATTTAAGGAATTTGTACAAAATGTTCATTAGAACATTTTGAATCGATTTCAAAAGTCCTCATTTCAATTATGCATTTGATCAACCTCTGAGGGCCAGTGAAATAGTAAACAAACAACAACAAACTATAATATACTCATATAGTTCAATTTTTCTCGATATGCTGAATCCTGGACACTTGGACATTTGGGCGATGTTTATCAAATTTGTACAAAATATTCAGTAGAACATTTTGAATGAATTTCAAAAGTCCTCATTTCAATTATGAATTTGATCAACCCCTGAGGGCCAGTGAAATAGTAAAAAAACAACAGCAATATATAATATACTCAAATAGTTCGATTTTTCTCGATATGCTGAATCCTGGACACCTGGGCTTTTGGGCGATATTTAAGGAATTTGTACAAAATGTTCATTAGAACATTTTGAATCGATTTCAAAAGTCCTCATTTCAATTATGCATTTGATCAACCTCTGAGGGCCAGTGAAATAGTAAACAAACAACAACAAAATATAATATACTCAAATAGAACGAGTTTTCTCGATATGCTGGATCCTGGCCAATTGGGCATCTGGGCGATGATTATGAAATTGGTAAAAAATGTTCAGAAAAACATTTTGAATGGATTTCAAAAGTCCTCATTTCAATTATGAATTTGAGCAACCCCTGGGGGCCACTGAAATACTAAACAAACAACAGCAATATATAATATACTCAAATAGTTCGATTTTTCTCGATATGCTGGATGCTGGACACTTGGGCTTTTGGGCGTTATTTATGAAAGTTGTACAAAATGTTCAGTAGAAAATTTGGAATAGATTTGGATAACCCTGATTCCAATTATACATTTGGTCTACCCTTGAGGGCCACTGTAATAGTAAACAAACAACAACAAATATAATATACTCAAATATTACGAGTTTTCTCGATATGCTGGATCCTGGCCAATTGGGCATTTGGGCGATGATTATGAAATTGGTACAAAATGTTCAGAAGAACATTTTGAATGGATTTCAAAAGTCCTCATTTCAATTATGAATTTGTTCAACCCCTGAGGGCCAGTGAAATAGTAAACAAACAACAGCAATATTTATAGTATACTCATATAGTTCGATTTTTCTCGATATGCTGGACC
>JASXSY010003349.1:0-24741 GCA_034509805.1 Sipha maydis
ACTGATTATTACAGCCACGGCGCCGCTGACGTGGCCAACGCAAGACAATAATAATAACCAAACGTTCGTTAAGCTGCCTTCCCGCCCGGGAACGCATAATTTTTTTTGTATTCAGTACGCTGGAGTAACGTGACCTCAGCTCTTTCCGTGGAAATTTTCTCGGCGAACGAGTCCGTTACGAATTTATACTAATTGCGTACTGAATATATTTATGGAAAAAAAAAATAAAAATAAAAATTATGCATTTCTAGACGGGAACGTAGGGAGGTGAGAGGGGGACAGCTTAACTAACGTACAATACCCGACGGTTCGAGCAATCGACTATTACGAATACTGCGTATTGTATCGGTACAACACGAACATAAGTGCGGACACGTGTTATTTAAATTTCAAACGAAACGCTGTGTTGTAGACAATATAATATGCAAGCCATTTAAATCATGAGATGCTTTGCGACTGTCGTTACTAGGAAATGTATTACAACATGTAGACCATGGAAAAAGTTACGAAATGTAGTTTGGCTTTTTGTTGAGCTTTAAAAAACAAGACCGTAATAAAATTAGTTTTTATTTTCTTTATAAAAGGAATATATTATTAACGCTGACATTCTCATAATATGATAATTTGAAGAAAAAAAAAATTACTGTTGACGAGGCGAAATCCTCGAGAAAAAATAAAATTTAAAAAGTTTTAATTTATAATATGTATTTTTTTTTTCTTTTTCAATATTATTTAAAGTCATAATATGTATGAAAAATATTTCATTTTTAACTTTCACCAAATGAATTTTGTATATAATTATTTAAATATGATATTAACATATTCTATAATCACTCAAAATATCTAAAATATTTATCTCTGACGCGTTTATTACTATGTTCAATAATGTTCCAATTATATACTTATTTATTTTTTCTTCGGTAATTAATTTTTTAAGCGATAAAACTCTACAGTAAACCATAAGGCTTTTCCAACGCAAACTTGTTTTATGGACATTTTGATATCAGTTATATGTAGGCATTTAACTACTAGCTGTTATATTATATTTAATTATATCGTTTTAAGTATATATATATATATTATAATTAAACCCATAATAATCAATAAATTCATAAATTCAATTAAAACACGTTTTGAACAAACAAAATATGTTCAACGATTAAAATCAATTTTTTTTTACAAAATACACGTTTTTTATCAATTCTGAAAACAATATTTCTACATATTTAGATTAAACAGTTTAAGCATTAATTCAAAATTATGCACAACGCCCCTCTTGACAACATTTTTGGTGGCGCCTATGATCGTGATAGTTTTGTTCATTTAATTCATTCAAATGGTTATCATGTTTTTATTATTAATATATTAATTAATTATTATTAAAAATAGCTAATTATAAACTTTTGTCATTAGTTGGTCTCGGAATAATGTCGGGATATCAATAAATCAGAATACAGATATCGACGTTTCGATATTATATCGTGATTAAATCAAAAGATATCGATTTAAAAAAAATACTGTTATAGAAACATAGAGTTATAGAATCAATCATAGAAAATGGTAATTGGCATGTAACATACAATCGAACCTATCTTCGAAGAAACCCACTACATAAAGAATTAACGTTTTCATTATAGACTTTACTATTTCACGAACTAATTGTATTATATTGTTTAAAAATGATTTGTATAATAGTTCATATTTGTATTTCGAAGCTTTCACAAGTGTGGCAATGTTATGAGTAAGTTGCTAAAACAAGAAACTCCTTTCGACACTTTCAGTCGAAGATTTATATGTGAAAAAGTATTTTTAAGTATGATGGGAGGGATCGTATTTATTTTAATGAAATATCTATTAAACGAATTATTTTCAAAGAACCGTCAAGTCCATTATAAATAGAGGTTTGAGACTTTAAGTTTTTGTTTACCATAGAATATTATAATATGCAACTATGACGAAATGTTTTTCTCGACAGCACAACCTTAACACGTTTTCAGCTGACATTTACAAACGTACGGTTCGTACTCAGTGTCGTGCACGGCGAAACGGAACACGTAATAAATTATTATTATTTTATCAACCGCTCCAAAAGTGTATCACTGCGTCAATGATCAAAGATTAGCGATAAAGCATACGCACAGGCGCCGTTTTAATCGTTAAAAATCGTTTCGTCATAGTGCAGTATTACCGCATTTATATAGGCATTTATACAAAATTTACCGCCACCGCCGCCACTGCGTTATTATATGTGTGTATACAGATTTAGGGTTTCCGAAACGTCTAGATATTAATATGATAATTAATATTGGTGATGAAAAACAAAAAAAAAAAAAACAATAAAAATCTCTCGTGCGTATTGTACGCGTAGCTTTTCGATTGTTCGCATCGTACTGAAATTGAAAATAAAACAAAACCATGGATAAAAAATTACATTTTTAAACGGTTGCAGGTGAAAAGGTTAAAATGCGCGTACGTCTTGCTGCGGCGAAACACAAATAACGTCCGTGTACGACCATTATGCTGCGATGGAATATAATGTATATTGTGTACAGTGTCAAACACCGAAAAATCATTTATCTTTGTATCGGTTAAATCATTGTCGCGTTCGACGTGTACCAACACGTCACGGTAACACTGCATCGAGTACTATAGTAACAATGCGCGAGTGGATTTTTTGAAAATTAATTAAAAAACCTTACGCGCCGAGCGCGGTCTTGTCACGAGTAATATTATTGCACACGAATCGCGGGTACCGAAACCGATCATGGATTTTTACTGGGTCACTTCCGACCGCATCCAAACCGAAACGCCGACGAATCGGAAAATCGATGCACCGAAACCACCGGTAATGACAATTCGCCCGTGTACGGAGACCATCGTTTCGACGGTGCGTCCATTAATGCGATCGACGACAACAATTCCGGGACACGTAGAATTACGCGATGAATGTCGATTCGACGACCAAATTATTAATGTTCGGTCTGCAAGCGCGGACTCGTGAAATCCTCTAGTTCTGGCGAAAACCTCTATTTTTCGAATTCCGTATTCGTTTAATCATGTTTGCCGAAACATCAGCGGAAAATGTTTTTTATCCAATGATAGAATAATAGATTTTCTTTAAAATCGGTTGAAACCATTGACGTATTTCTCGAAAACAGACTTTGGTAAATACTTAATTTATAACTTATATGCGTTATGCTTGGGCAGCTGATGATCCGCGAGCCGCATCCGGCTTTCATACTTTTTTATCTGGCCCGTGCTACATATTCAAATTACTTACTCACCGCTTATCGGTATTTTATTTCACCATGTTGATCGCAAAATGTACCTAATTATAATTTTTTTCTCTACCGTTGAACTGCAGATAATTCATTATATTTATAAATATAATATATAAATCCATACTGACACAGCTAATAAAACTATAGGTATTGGGAAAGTTTTGTTTGGTTTATTCTTGAATTTAAATTAAATAAAATTAATGGTAATTGTTAATTTTAACGATTTATTTTTATTTTTTTTTTTTTGCTGTCTTGAACCAGACTTTAAAGTTCTATAAATTGGCCCTCTAGTTACTTTGAGTGGCTCATTCCTATTCAATTTTATAAAGCTTTTAATACACGCGTAATGGAATTCACTTGTCACGTGAAATACGTGCTTATCCAAAATATATATACGATAAAATTAGTAATTTTATTATTAGTACTTGAAGTTTTAATTGAATATTATTTGTACTGAATTAAAATTAGGTTTTACGTTTTTATTTTGGAATTTTAGATTTGACACTTGACTCGTGACATGTGAATTTCACGTATTAAGAACTCTAATATATAAAATTATGATTTATAACTGGACGGGTTTTTTTTTTTTTTTTTCGGTACATTCAGATTCCGCTGAACCCATTTCCACGTAAAATTACGTTTGCTACATCGGTAAAATAACATATATCATTTCGTATCTGAATTATGCCCAGCAATCGATTGATTTTTTTTTCGATAGCGCGGTATGGGTATAATAAAATTTTATGATGCCATGAAAACTTTAATTATTATGAATATTTTTATTGAACAGTTTACCATTGATGAATATTAATTGATTAAATGTAGCCATTTGCGGGAACCTCGGATGCCATAACAATGAAATGTCCAATCGAAATCGTCTCGTTTTTTTATCGCATGAATTAAGTTTGAAAGAAAAAAAAAAATGTATTTTAATCATTGTTGGTGAACATGTGTTGTACGATATTTGTTGGTATCCAAAGAGGCAAAAGGCTAAATAAAATATAACACGCATTTGAAACAAAAAAAATGAAGTAAAGCGGTGTTGAGGAGCAGGAAAACGGAGTTAATTTGACGCGGCTGCATCACGAAAAAAAAATGGTGGGCGGGTGGGTGTTGAAATCTGACGTTTGTAGTCGAGCAGAATTTAGGAACTTGTTTTAACGTAATCCATTGAATATAAATTAAATTCACAATAATCAACAGCGCAAAAGTGCCAATAAATTAGGTGTTGAGAATTGTAGACTGCGTCATTGAAATAATAATTCACGCCGCCACTGCTGAGAAGTGCTAATGTTCACGAAGGGTGTGATTAAATTGTTCTTACAGTTTTCAGAATCACCATTGCAAACGTTCAAGGGACGATACCTCCTGCTCATCTTTTACCACCGCGTTTCGGCAAAACAGTAAGCTACATACGGTAACCTGAGTAATCTGAAATATCGGAATTTTGTTTAAGCTACGCCGATCAGGTGCGCAGTCGGGAGGTTTTAGAGAACGTCCCGGTGGATCATATTCTTCTCTCGGAATGCCGGTGGATTTTTCGAAGATCTTTCAGAAATCTCACCAGACGACGTAGTTATAGAATCTCAAACAGACGAAAATAAACGACTCCTCGTCATCGTGGTGACGATCGAAACGGCGCCGGAATCGATGTAAGCCGTGCGGTACAGCTGCGTCTTTACACGTCTTATGCACGTATATATTTATTATTTTATACATTATGTGTTGTCTTCGTTCCGCGGGGGCCGGTCTGCTATCACTACGATTGCAGCTACTGCTCTGCCACTCCGACGACGTCATCTATCAATCGCAGCAATGCGACGGGGCGACCGGAGAATGAAATAGTGAGTGAGAGAGAGTGAGAGAGAGATGAAGTAAGGAAGGAGACGGGGGAAAAAACCGTATCTGATTTATAGCCGACCCATCAATATTCTATTCTTTTCGGTTCCCGGTCCACGCTTACCCCTTACCCTTCCTTCGCTAGATCGATAAAATAAACGCGCGCGTGTGACTTGTACACAAAAAAACGCAAACACACACACACACAAGCCCCGCTAGTGTACGTAATCTACTGTGTGCGTGTATACGTGCGCGCGCGCGTGTGTGTGCAGTACGTACATGAGTGGTAGACGACGCTCGCGGAAATTCGAAACGTCATATCGCCCAAGACAAATAGGTCTTAAATTACATTTCGAGTGTAGATTCATCATTCCCGCGATGCCGACGGGGCCGCGCACACGAAACTGTCGTCTCGTCTGCGGTGGGAGCGAACCGACAGAGGTATTGCGCGTGCGTTTTCGCCGCGAAAACGTTGCTGCTCGAGCACACGGTTTTCGTTCACGCTGTAGGAACGGCGGGAGAGAAACGGAAATGTACACCGAACAACGTTCAAGTAAACGCGTAGGAGACCGACGCACTCACCAGTCGTCGTTGGGGAGGATCACGGATTTCGACGGATTTGACTTTGCCGTGCATCTCGCTCTTTCGTCCTGTCCACCGCTTTCGCTTTCGCGGTTCACATCAAGTGCGCGCGCTTTTCACGTGAAAAAGAAAACGCGTTGGCGGGTTCCGTATATGATCGTGCCATCAACACGATTTTTTGATCTCATGCGCGAACTTAAGATTCTCCGGAACTAGAAAAGTTGCCTGTGTCATCACCCTCCGGAGATGTGTTACTTGAACTATTATCGTTTCAGATAAGAGCAATAGTTATTGTTTCGACGAAAAAAAAAGAAAAACACTGTAGCTTAGTAAAAGCTCCGAGTCCTCGAACGTTCTAATGATATTTAATCTCATTTATTTATACAGTATTGATTTGTGTTTGCCTCAACCGGTGATTGTTAAAATCAAAATATCAAATAAAATATGTCGTGTGCAACCGAAAAGTGAAAAAAATATACACAAATCTAGCCCATAACTGTTTTGAACCTTACTTACTTATGGATATTAGAAAAGTCCTTACTTATTATAAAGTTAGAGTATTAGAAAAACCACCGTGTCAAGTTTAAAATATAGTAATCGTTATATATTAACAATTTTAAATTAATATTAAACTTAATTTTTTTTCCTAGAGCAATAGTTCCATATTAACTCTTCATTCATTGTTGCCAAACTCCGTGTTTGTAAATAAACCGTAAGATGGTAATAATATTATATCATAGACCCTGTTCGATGAAATATGTTTGTTAAAGTGAGGAAGTGCTAGCGAATAAAAAACATACGCATACTCGTAACGTATCTTATGGTATAATCTTATGGTACGTACGAAAGTCTGAAAAAACATATTTACATTCGAATGTTGCGCAAATACCTATTTTCTCGATAAGTTTAATCTGTCTGCAGCAGTCTTCGTGATACTTTACTCGTATTATCTCAACTACGAGTACGAACAATTATGCATGCTTACGGGGGGAGAAACGATAATGGTGTTCGTCAATAGTTTTAATACCCGAACACAATGCGGAATAAAAATAAAAATCGTTTGAAAGTAATGAATAATAAAAAATAGTTTTCCATACATGAGTACATGAACGGCGGTGTTCGATAAAATGTATTAGGCTAGTGAATAGTTACATGTTTAATAGTTACAAATGCATTACAGGCACGTTTGATGTTATTACGATATTATGTCTATGTGCTGCGATCGACGAGTTTAATATATTCCACTAATATTCAATATTACGTAACGTTTATATGTGTGCTGGTATGGATTATTTTTGATCAAACGCGCCAACAGTATGATTATACTGTGTATAATACGGTGTCCGATATTGTCACACTTCAATTCCGAAGTATGGACTCCGAAATGTTTTAATTATTCTTTCCACTCCAACGTTTGATTAGGCAATCGAACGTTATAAATATTATTACGTCGCGTTCATTGTACAATATACTTGTAACCGTACGATATAATTCGATATAATTATGATAGTATACCGTCCGGTGAACACGATTGGTACAGTGCGAGTCTGAAGACTTTTAATGTTCTCGGCCGGCTATTATCCTTACAGAACCCTCATCGCGGTCACGTGACGATTGGAATGCAACTCGAACACATTAGTTATTATTTATTACTAACATCTCACTGAGCTTTTACCTAACGTCAAATTGTTTGACGCTTTAATATTCCCTAAACGCCAACGTAAATCATCCCAGCACTTGGGTTTTAACACAATGACGTTAAACCTTAACCTACCCAACGCTAGATGTATTGTAATATGTTAATACGTTTTGTACAAACTTCGAAATATTTCACAGGGTGTAGTTGTAGCGACGTGAAATCTCAGTGACACAGTTGAATGTGTTGAATTTTTACTGTAATACCGACTACACATCACACTTGTATGACAGCAATATAAATAAATAATCTTCCGTTTGTACGAACGCGAACAGCGTAGTTAAATAAACTATTGTTAACGAAAAAGCACGTTGAACGAAATTCATTGTGCCATTCGAATGCTACTAGATCACGAGCTGGAAATCAACAATCAAAATCTGATGATCAACATCTGTAATACGTAAGGACATAATCTACATCAAGTTATATATAACTTGATGTAGATTATGTCCTTGTATATATGTTATTTTATAATTATAAGAGTCAATGTTTATAGTTCAACGAGAGATTGTTTAATTAAAACCAAACTTCGTGTCTAAAGTTTTGTGTAATTTTTATGACTTTATATAATATTATATATATATATATATATATATATATATATATATATATATATATATACATATATACAAAAAAAAACATTATGTTAATGCATACTAATATTTTTAACATTGTGGTGGAAGTGTGTAAATTAATTTTTTTTCAATTTCGAGGTTCGACAAAAAAAAAAATATTAGACGATCTAAACTTTCGAGAATCCGCTCACTCTCGTCCGTCCATCCTTCCACTCACTCATCATTTATTGGTCAGTAATAAGATGATCTCGGGATCCACGAGTTCCTTGACAACTATTGTGCCTGAACTCATGTTTTCCCGTTGTTATTAAAATTGATTTGTACATTATCGCACCGTACTTAAAATATTCCGTAAAACCAACACTGTAGAATACGAAGTTCACTTTCGCCAGGTTCAACAAGTCGTCAAATGTTTTTTTTCTTTTTTCCGCCTCGCACATGAATATCGCAGGTAACAGAGTAATGAGTTTGTCTAGGACGCGTTACGCACATTTATCGAATTGTGTGAATTGGCGAGACGACTTTGAACCTACGTGCGGTCAACTAACGCATCGTATTAATTTCACGAAACGTTAAATCGGCCAACGTTGTATGATAATATATTAATATATATATATATATATATATATATATTTAAACGATTGATAAAATACTAATTTATGACTCGATATTTAAACCCGAAAACATCCCTTGTCCGCCGAATTATTTATTACGACCCCGGTATAGGTATGTGCGACTCCCCCCCCCACCGTCACTTCCGCGAAATCAATCGAACCGACCCCGGTCCCCTCGCACACCATCGCTCGCCGTGACCGTCCGAGCAGCGTTATCCCCTGTTCCCGACGCGCATTACAACATTAAATAGTTCATTGCCAATAACTCGGTAAATTAATTTCGTTTACAAATTATACACGTAATATTGTTACACGCGTATTATTTCGCAAACACGGACGTAGAAATTTATCAACGATTTTTACGGTTTAGTTGATCGCATCGATGTTCGTACGCGCGTTACGGACATTTTACCGTTTTATAACAACGATAATACATCGTATGCAGTTTCACAGCGGTTTCCGCTTTGGTTTTATTCACACGAAACGCTTGCGCTTTTGTCTGCGAGCAGCCAAGATTTCCACTCGCCTATACGACTAATTTATTAAACGGCGCGTATACGTTTACGTTGACTACCCAGCTTTAACACATTTTTTTCGGTTTCTCTCTCTTTCGCTATATATATCTACGAAAACATTAATCTTGGAACCTCAACGCTCGTGCAGTGATATATGTGTTTATACGTACGATGAGCGTAGTAATGCTGCCTGCCACCGTGTGCACATGCGGTTCGGGTTAGTAATTAACCAAAACTGGTTAATCTTTTCGACTCTTCCACGTTTGCTAATCACGCCACATCGATCTCCTATGCCTGATATACCTGGTACCCTTTGTAGTTCAGTATACCATCCGTTCGAACGCAGTAAATCGAGTTTCACAAATCTCGACAAAGCCGGAAATTAAATTATCCCTCCCCTCTCCTCGTTGTTCGTATTATAAAGGCTACGGTATAATTTCCATAGTATACAATAACAATAATAATGCATTATGCAGTGTTCATTTATTTTCTCGATACTTCAGTAGGACATTTTTTTTTTTTTTTTATTCGAATCTCGCCGTTTGTCGAAGCGAGTGTAGAACTGCGAAATCGATTAATTTTTTTTCTTTCTTATAATCATCGTTTCGCAAACGAATAAATACCAGAGTAGAAGAATAAATAAATTGAAAATCAATTTTATAAAATAAACCCGACCATCATTGTGCACGAATCATTAGAACAATGTCTGTACAGATACTCGACGTGATTTATTCGTTTCGATTAATGTATAATACTCCAATATTTATTTTGTAAAATATACATTTACAAGTCGTTAACTGGCTTGATATCAATGATAAAAAACTTTTCAATCATTAATCGACACACTCATTTTGACTCCAAATACCCACCATTAATCTGCCTCGAATCATAGTTTTCGCGTATTATAAATACACCTGACCTACACATATGAGTGATTGATTAGTTAATATCATATCATATTCCCTTCGTATTTAAAATGTTTTAAAGCTTATTCCGAAATATCATCAAGTTTGAACATCTATTAACTACGCGCTGAATCATTTTTGAACGATTTTCAAAGACAAGAACGAAATAATGAATAATTAACTGAAATATAACCCATTTGTATTATAACGGTACTGTACATACACTGCGGTTATAATATTATAGTAACATTTTTTGTTGTGTTGTTTACATATTTTTGCCTATTGTACGTTTGTGGATATCGGAAAATAAATAATATTGGTTCAAGCTGTTTCCATATGAACCTTAACAAATGACTGTGTCTTTATACATATGTACAGCTTCAGTTCAATAAAACAACAATAATAGTAACATTTTTGACGTTACGAAATTGAATTTTCGGTTAGCACAATACGATCATATATCAAGATTAATGGTAGAAAATATAATTAATTCAATTTTATTCAATTATTAATCATTTTAAGTGAATGTTAATTGTTTTTCAATCGCAGTTATGTGCGTTCTAGAACACTATTGACAGGTGGTCTGAATTTGTTGACAACACTTTTCTAGCTAACGAAACGTATACATGTGTATAGACGTGCTGAACCGATAAGATTTAACTACTGAAAGTAAACTGTTTAATAATCAGGTGGATGATAGTAACTATAATTTTATCAGTTATAAAAATGCTTTAAATTTTAACGTATATCAGTATATTGAATATAGTATTTAATTATCGTAATCGAATGACAATTGCACTACACACAGTTAGTTACTCGTCTATCGTGCACAATATTGTTTGACAGTGTAAATATTTTAAATATATAATCCAGGAGGTTTTTCCTGTTTCTATTCCACTGAAAATCGAATCACTATATATGAATTGATTTATGGTCCAATTTGAGGGTTTAATGTAAGCGTTATCGGAATTAGGAATGGTCCATCCCTTCGTTTTTCGGTACACACAAGTCGTATCCGAGTAAAATATTATAATTTCCATTGAATATACATCTTATAAGAACCGTACATTTTCGCGGACCATAGTTTTTCTGGTTACTGAAAAATCTACACGACAAAAACGTACGTATACCATGCACGGTTCGAAAATCTCACGGCTCGATTAATCACATTAATCAATTTGTAATAGCTATTATAAGATGAATATTATAAAAATAAACATTTCCGTGCTAATTGCGTGTACGCTGTTTTTGAAATAATCCTCGATTACTGCTTGTTAACTCCATAAAATGATTGTACTTATGTGCAAGACTCTCGCGGTAACCTAAAACCGTTCTTTCTTTTTTTTTAATTTATTCGTCATTTCCCAAACCCTCTATGGTTTTATTTTTATATTATATTGTGGATTTGGTTTTACAAAATTCCATTGGACCCCGAACTCTGACATTATTATCTCGTATTACACACTCTTATTATACCTACGTGGATTGAATTTAATGTAGGTACAGTGTAGAACAGTAATTTAAAAATATACGGAAATCGAAACATTCGGAAATGATTTATACAATTTATTATTATTATTAATACAAGAGGCGTGGAACCAGTGGCCTAACTATAAAATTCTAGCCCTTGTGCAATATTATTTTATGGCCCCTAAAAATCGTTATATGAACAAAATTAGACAATTACACGTGTATATATATATATATATATATATAATGTATAACTATAATACGTATTATAATATATATAATTCATAAAATAAACCATAATTAATTAAATTATACTTATACATGAAATAAATGACATAATAAAATATATTAACATGAAATAATTTATAAATTACGTTGTCAAAATTTTAAATTTATTTATGACATAAATGGTTTTTTTTTGCCTTCAAATCAGCAAATTGTCTTATAAGTTCCTGTATATCCATTTGTTCAGCTTCTTTAGCTTTAATGGCTTCCACGGTGGAACGAAGAATCGATTGGTTAGGATTATCTGCGGATCTGTAATTAAACTTTCATGAACAGCGCGAGCAGAAGCATCGGCGGCAAAAGTACTAAATATTTTGCTGTCAATAAGACCTTCTGTATACATATATTTATAGCATTTCGTTGAAAGAATGTATTGCATAATAAATTAGCATAACATATGGAAGTCTTATTAGCATCATATACCATGACGGCAGAGCGTCTCTAAACAATATTATTATGCATACATCGACTATCGGCTAGGAAGAGTAGACGGAAAAGAGATCGGATAAAAAACTTATCAGAAAATATAATATTTCGTTTTACGTGTGCGTTAAGCTTAAATGTATATGTAGCTAGTCGAAAAAAACTTCTTAAAATAAAAATACTTACGCTTTCCTCTCCCCTCAACATCTATATTATATAAAAAATGTCAAACAAAATGGTCGCATGACGACAAGTATATAGATTCACAACATAGTGTATAATAATATACGTGTGTGTGTGTAAGCACTGTCTGCTACAATCGTGGTTATTGGTGAATATAAGTTAGTTTTCTTCACCACATATCGGCAAAACACGCGACACGAAATTAAACTACAATTTCTGTTCACCGCTCGCTACGCACACACACAGACATTATATATATGATTTGAACACGTGCAAGTGAATGTATTGTTCGTATAATATATTGTACATGACGCGTACAATAATAATATTATAAGATCGATTGTTTTATGCATAGTGCTGCTTTATAATGTTTCGTGTATAATATAGTGGTGGTTGAGTGATTTTTCACTTTTTCGCTCGTATAAAATGTAAGCTGCTGCGCATTTTTTTTAAAAAATAAAACACAATATAAAAGCATGTTATTATTATTATGAAAATAAAATAACGGCCGTAACGAGATAATTTGAATCGCGTTAATGCGCGCACGTTACCCCGTTGGAATAATAATCATAATAACGCTATAATAATAATTAATGACACTTTTTAACGCAATTTCCACAAAGTTTTAAGTGGATATCATACGTCCGTAAAGTGATTTATAAGTTTAACGGTACGATACATTATATTTCTATTGTCCGTGTCGTCTTTGATTTTGTTTTTCCGTCCGCCTGTACGCGTCCGGTTCAATTAACCCGCATACCCTGTACCGGTGCAATTTTCACTGGGCGACAAGACCATTTTTTACTCGAATCAGTCAATGTGTAATCACGTATTTCACGTTTTTTCCGCATAATTTCGCCCAGCCTTTCGAAACACTATCGGCTAGGCGAGACAGAATATTTTCACCGGACGACGTTTGCATTGACTGATTTGATAAAATGAACTGCCCTAATGCATAAACCAATATCGCGTATGACCGCATCCACGTTGTAGTACGTATCTATCATGATAAAGACTGCAGTCTTCGCTTTTCTCGCGATCTCCGTGCGTTTTGATCCATAACATTATACCCGCCCGGCGTTTTCGCCCCACTCGTAGACGTACATTAAAACGGCTTATACGGACGAGCATTTGATTAGTGCACCCAGACCTGGGTCTCGGAGCGCCGCGTTCGACGGGGAATCGATTTATTGCGCTCGCGTATTTCGCCGCTACGGTGTCCGATGAAAAATGGTTTTCCTGTAACAAATATATATATATAATAATATACCCTCTCGCCTCCCCCCTCCCACCGTGAGTGTACTACGATAAAACATTGCGTTCGGATTTAGGAGCGACGGGTTAACCTCCTGGGGGACTGCCGAAGTAGACGAAACAGCCCTAACGCTGTACACGGTACGTTGTACATGCCCGGTATAACATTATAATGCAAACCGAACTCGCTTCAACAAAGAACATTAGACAAAGAAGATTATAATACTGAACTTACTGCAGTGCATAAGCCATTCGTTTTTATTTCGATCGAATTATTTTCCATAGGCACTGCTAGAGCTTGGGAGCTTGGAAGCACGTCACGTTTTATAATAGTATGGCAGTAAATGAAACGCAATTGATCATTCGCGTGATACACGTGGGTTTTTCTTCTTCAACGAGTCAGTTTTTCTTAATTTATTACTATCATTATTATTATTTTTAACCGAATTTTCACCAAACTCGTTTGGTACCGAGTATCATTCATTAGGTAGACGACGAAATGACTGGTTATCAATATCTATCAATAGAAGACGATCCAAAAATGTAATCTAGTCCATAGAGCCTACGATAAATTATGCTACATAATATTAAATACTTCAAAGTCTTAGTTCGTATAGGTATTCATTCGCTATTGTTACGAATTGTTAATTATTAATTCCAAGCAGAATGGTTCACATCACGTTTCAAATAAACCGTCACATACATGCATCCCGTTCGGAGCTCCGGCATGTGCAAAAACAACGACGTACAAGTGCTTACGGTTATTTAAAACCATGTCTGCGGGTAAACAACGAATTCCGTTTACAGTCGAATGGAATGAATAATACAAGAGCCGAAAGTCGGTATTTTTGACCCGCGTCAAAAAAGTATCCGACGTCGGAAAAAAGTTGCAACTAGCATTTGATATACGGCTACACGATGTGACACGTGTACTCCTGTAAATCCAGCTTTGAATTGGAGTCGTGAATATGTGAAGTTTTGTTCATGTGTTTTTTATTTATTTTATTTTTATTTTTATTCGGTAATCGATAAGTATTTTTTGTTTATTTTTAGTGTTTCGTAATTCATATCAATGCATTGTACAACGCAAACGCATATAAG
Source organism: Sipha maydis (assembly GCA_034509805.1). Taxonomy (NCBI): domain Eukaryota; kingdom Metazoa; phylum Arthropoda; class Insecta; order Hemiptera; family Aphididae; genus Sipha; species Sipha maydis. The sequence continues at coordinate 14,724 of JASXSY010003349.1, forward strand.
TTATAGGGACTTAAAAAAATTCGATTCTAATCACACGCTTTTATTTATGATACAATGTTGCAACGGACAGCTTCCGTTCTTATTTAGAAATGCGTTTCTTGATGATATCCGTAAGATAGTAAAATAACGGTGGCAGAAGCTGCAATCATGTGATCCATTTTCTTTTTTTACTAATTTTTCAATTTCGTTACAAGTTTTTTAAACGTGATGGAGGGATGTACGCATACAATTTCCGACTTAACATTGTATCGAACGTTGGCTACAGCTTGTAACTGCATTCGTGAGTCAAACGTTGGTTCCAACGTACAGCCAACGTTTGCACGTCAATTGGCACACGGTGAAGTACCGCCTTTAGACCCGCGTCAAAGAAGTATCTGATGTTGAAAAAAAGTTGCAACTATTGGATTGATGAAATCGTTTGAAAACCAAACTATCGAAGAAATTATGTACGTCGTACGAACCGGTATTTATCGATCTAATTGAATCGAATCACTTCTTCACGGCGAACCTTGCAGTGTACGAATGTGCGTGGGCGTGTTCAGCGTACGCTGTGACACGTATTTAAATTGTTAATGTTTTCCGTTGTCGTTTTGTTCGTGTTCCGACAAACAAACGTCTACGAGGCTTAAGTGTGGTAGAAAAATTGAACGTTCTCCGAAAAATGACAAGGTTCCTCAAACAAGCCGGTGAAAAGTGGTATGCCGGTCGAAACGTGTCTCAGATTTTACCGAGTAGGATTCTGAAAAGTCGATGGGCAACTGAAAGTGCATCGTTGACGAGCAAGAATTCAGACCGTATGAGGAAAATAGTCAGTGAAGAACACGTTGAAAAGGCTTTGAAACAATGATTCGCAAAAAGCGAAGGAAAAATATGCCCGAGTTGCAGCATCACTGTCGAACAGTCAAAAGTCTGAGGATCTCACAAAGAAAATGGACATAAATGATTTTGTAAACAAGTATTGTTTCATTATTTTTAGAAGGAAACCTTTCGCTTTATAGTCAACAGACTCAAATAATCTTGTCACTGAGTGTCCACAAGAGGCGACTACTGTACATACATGTTTCTTCCTCCGGCTACGCGATCAATTTTATCTAGACTTCATGGTATAGCAGCAATCTCGTAAATACATTACGAAATGTATTGTGGTCCCGTACCGAATCATCGTTCTTCGTTCTTCGTTCTATATTCCCTTAGAATTGTTTATAAAATAAACCGTTCTACTACGAGTAAGCACACGGTTTAAAAAACGTTGACGGTCACAGCGCTCCGTTTTTCGAGTTTTTTTTAACGTTTCTGCGTTCCTTGAATTTAATAATAATAAAAAAAAATCTAAAGATTTAACGATTGTAAGACCGGCGTGCATTTATAATACACTTTCGGGTAATGAAGCACGTATAGATATAGCGCGTACTTTCCCGCGTTTAATATTTCACCAGTCACCTATCATGGCGTCTACTACCGTTCCCAATAATCGAAAAAATTATTTCTGAACGAAAAAAAATCTTTAAAAATTTGAAAAATTAGGAATTCATAACATGTTATCAACAGTTTATTTTCGTTTTTAAACTATATTTAAACTACATCAAGTATCGTATTTATGAACTCTTCGCCACTAAACATCACAGTGTATGGCTCCACTCATCGTGTTTACGCGAGTGTCACGTGCGATGGAGTGAAGTATTTATCAACAACTGATATACGTGTAAACAGACTTAAAGTGTGGTGAGCTAAATTCTTAAATGTACATAGACGGGTTGAAGTATTTTCGAGGGATAGGTACACCATAAAACGTATTGTGTTAATACTCCAGTCTTATTCATGTTGTTTTAGACCTTGGATATACATTGTGTTCTGTGACGCATGAAATATCAAACTTTAAGACGTTTTAAAATAGAAGTGATAATAAACGGTGCAGGTATTTAGAACAAAAATAATATTTTAAAAGAGTACAGCATTCAACACGAAAACTCCGAAAATAATAATATACATTTTCACTGAATGCTATTATTTATGCTTGGTAGATATTTATACATAGTCGTTCACTATATAAATGGTTTCATTTTCAAAACATTTTGATTTTTTTAAGACATTTAAAATATATTAAAAAATATCGTGTTTTATTAGCTTTTTCCGTAAAATGATTATAAAATATAATTTTTATTAGACAAACAATGTTGAAAATTTAACACAGAATTTCTCATACTCTTATAAGTTAATTAAAAAAAAAAAAAATTGAAGGCAAGAAAGTAAAATGTTGACCAAATCGAAAATTTTAAAGAATTTCTATTATCCGATATTAATTACTTGATTGCTATTCTGTAAATATTAAATGTACATAGTGATTTGAAACGTTCACTAATTAATTAAAATAGCATTTTTAAAACATTGCACAATATAAAAATTATTATATTAATTGGAAAAAATTGTCTAAACACATCTACCCAGTGGTATCATCGGTTCAACAGTAAAACCATGATCGTGACGTACGGTTTTTTAATGTCTGACAAACATAACCTGATTCGAGGGACGGACATATAATTACCACGGTAGAATAAGAGACCAGCGACATATGATGTAGAACGCGATGTACCAGATACATAATATTACGTTATATTAATTCATGGACGTATACATTTAACGATGACGATCGACCTAAATGGCGTACAACGAGTAGTATTGTTCGCACAGTGTACGTGACGCGAAGTAAACTCGTGTGCATGGTAACAACACGCGTTTGCTACGAATCTTCGGTGAAAGCGGTTTTCTAGAAATCCCTGCTAACTCGAGCTTGCATCGCCCCGTAACTGTCAACAACGATATAACGTAGAGAGTAGGTACGTTATACTGTATCACGTGCGAGTCTGACGAATAATCGGGGACGGAGAGCCCTCGTCAACCGCGCATTCGATAACAACAGTTTATATATATATATATATGTACGAGCTTGCACGCGTGTGTGTACGTGGTGGAAAGAGGTCGTCGAGGGAAGAGAGAGAATAAAAAAATGAAATAAAATATCCTTCAGCCGGACGCACTCGAAAATTTATCCCTATTGGAGAGCGCTTCTCAAGATTGTCCGCCACTCGAAGCGCGCGCGTCACCCCTGCGGCGATGTATATTATTATTAATACTATGTATACATGTTTGGCCGATACAAACGCGCAAAAGGCTCTGGCACTCACACACACACACACACACACACACACACATATAAATATACCAACCACGTGCGCGCAGTGGTGGGCAACTTGGACGGGTGTGCACGATGCCCTGAAAATGTTTGCTTTGCAATTATTCTTGGTTTTCAAGCTGTATACACGTTTATACGTATACAGTATAACTTTTCCCGGCGGCGCGGCACGCGTAAGCGGACGGACTAATGCGATCCGCAAAGGCTTAAGTGCGGACGAAAACGGGGGCGGAAAAATGTGTGCTCGCGCGAAATGCGAATATAATATCATCATGTAATAACGGCGTTGCGCGGACGCGTTTTCAAATTTATTAGCTCGTTCCGCCGTTTTGTAATAAATTATTGTATCTCACAAGTTATACGCGCGTGTGCACGAGAGAAAGAATGAGAGAAAGGGAGAAAAAGAGAGAAACAATATATATATATATATATAATATAGTTCCACAGTCTTTATCGGAAACTCGACGAAACAACTTACAACTAATACGTGATAATATATTACGAATTTATTATTTTACGAAAACACATCGCAATAATACAAGCATGAATACAATAATGCGTACGAGTATAAAATATAATACGCGCTTATAAAATGTGGTTTCGATTTCTGGGCCGCAGAAAAGCAGACGTACATACGTGTGGTTGTGTATTTTCGACGAATAACCTTACCGGGTTCCCTCTTGAATTACACGTACTTACAACAATTTCGATTGGAAATAAACTGTGCCGATTAACAATTCTTCAACCCGCGATCCGATCGTAGTTGACGTGTGATTTGAATATCGCAATGTTATTCGTCTTTTTCCGGTCCGTCGATCTTATTCGAACCATTGTGTCGAATATGTATTACCATTGTAACACTGATAACGTGAAATGTATGGTTTTGTTTACAAATTCAGTGTTGAACAGTGCGCTTTTCGAGCACGTCATGTGAAAACTATTTATTTTAACTTAGTACAAATTTTAGTATTCAATAATGCGAATAGTGACGTTTCAAACTTTAACAATTTAAACAACTTTTTTAACGGTTTCGCTATAATATTTCGATAAATAATTATTTCATTTGCGTATGAGTTGACAGAAAACTAAAGTTTTGATCTCCCATGGAAACTTTTAACGTTTAAAACTTCTGATCTTATACTATTTTTATGTCGGTTCCCAAATGCCTAAAACGATAAATCATATCACATTAATGTCGTGTCATTTCGGCATTTTAATTTTCTATTATAATAATCACGTGGGGGAAAATGTTATCGAGAAGTAGCACTTGAGTGAAACGACCGAGGAAAACTCGATTGTTTTTATAATATTTAAACAGTCTCAATATTGTTAACACGAACTATAGAACAATTAACACTGTTTCCCGTCACAGCGCGTACGTGTTAGGCTTACGAACATATATTAAATATACTAATATTAAGTATATTTAATCTATGTCGTGAATGACTAACTTGTCTGTTAATATTTTAAATTATTGTTATTACATTCACAAATAAACTTTTACACTATAAAATTTGAAGTATAATTTGATGAAAAAAAATAAATAAATAGCTTTATTTCTCCGACGGAGAGACTATTTTAATAAATTATTTAGAATTTATTTTATTTTTCTTCAATAACGTCGATTTAATCCTATAGACTTGTTCTGCATATAAAAATGGTGATTACGTGATTCTTAAACCGTCTACAAAACTTTTTCCGCAGACATAATAATTTGTTTCAATGTAATAAAAAATATTCTTCTTCGACCCATACGAATTAAAAAAGGTTATTAAAAAAAAGAAAAAAAAGAATGCTTAAGTATTTTTCATGAACTATACTACGGACGGCTCATTCATATATATGTATTTAAATCATTATGTTTTACTTAAAACTAATAATTATAATCCTGAAAGTCTTAAAGTTTAAAAATACCGTTCAATATTCATACTGTACACTGTATTGATGCAGCGGTTGCTCGAGTGCACAGCGGTTTTGACATACGTCGTGTACAGCTGCCGGTCAGAGAGGAGAGGAGGAGCAATAGAATTCTACTTAAGTCCTCGGCATGAACTAAAAGATTTCGCATGGTATATAAAATATAAGAATTGATTCGAGAAACAGAAAAGTACTCTGAGCTTATAAATCCCCGTTGTATACGTGTATATTTATTCCTCGTATATTTCACATACACACATTCGTTCGTATTATATATTATATATATTTATCGGCATATCGTACAACAATATATCAAAAGTATTTATGTAGTAGTAATAAAGTATATATATATATATATATATATAAATATAATATTAAATATATAGATCCCGAAACGTTTCGAAGAATATTTCTGGTTTCTCGTCGTCGGTTGAGACGTGCGCTTATAGATTAGTGGGTGACTTGGTGGCTGTTATTTCAACTTTCAACCATCGTCTTGTCTGGCATGATCCGATTTTGCCATAAACTTTTCTTAAGACTGACGAAACACAACGTACATAATTTTTCACCACACGCGCATGTTTCGTAATTTATTTGTTTGACGCTGCTGCGGTAATGCGCGAAACTAGTTCGCAACCGCAGGCTTCTACGGTTTCTATCCGACGAACGCGCGGTTTCGTCTGCACAACTATTACCTACCGTCTTCGCACCGGAATCCAATCATAATATTGTTTGGATTTTTTTTGTTCATCTGGTGCGATTTCAAAGAAAAAATATCTAATAATTACGTGTTGCTTCGTAGCACCTCTGTTTAGGTAATGGATTCGAGCAAATAAGATTAATTCGAATGCTCCCGACGGCGGAATGATCCAATTGTAGGATCGATGGTAAAAAAATATCATGTGATTTACGTGCAAATCTCTGTATATATATTATAAATTATCAACGTCTTAACGGGGAACCAACTACAGTTTACCATAGCGGTCCGTCGGAATGTTATTGATTTTTATTGAAATTAAAGCGAAAAATTTTTATTTTTATTTTTTATTTGCTCTTCATATTTCATCGTGCGATAACACTGTAGAAACTCATGAGGCGAGTATCGTGAACGGATAACGGTACGCCGAGAATAAAACGGATGCGAACGAATCACGTGCGCAGAACGCATGGGAATGAAATACATAATCGTAAACGAGGTGCAATTCAATTGATGGTCGAATGGGAAGGAGGAGGAGAAAAAAATTAAATCGTTTTTCGTACGGATTCGACGAAGAGGATTACTGCGGTAGCGCGGCACGGTCGGAGTATCGAATACGTGACGACTGACGCAACTAGCAAATCGGGATGGGACAACGGAAAAGTCGCTCGTGAAAAAGTAAGCTCGCGGAGCTGTTGTTTTTCCTATCGTCCTGTTGCACCGGACATTGTTGCTACGTGCTCACCGTGCACGACGACGAACGGAAAACAGAGGACGAACACGGTTTTATTTGTACCTGTTCCAATGGACATCGCGTCGCCGCCGCACTCGAGCACGTTCCGAACGGGATACACAGTCGGGACAACACGGTCGTGAACCGGTGGTCGGGGGAGTTTTATGATCATCGCAATATTGTCGCAGCGGTTTGCGCGAAAAACAACGGCGCGTGTATGGGGCGAGTTGTCATCCGGGGCGAGCCCTACGAAAACCGAAGAAACACCGCATCTACCGGTGTCGTCGGTTGTCCCCAACAGATTCGTTCGAATCGAAATAAACGTTACTGTCGACGCGCATCGACGTGCTGCACGTGTTTGTAACGTGAAGCTAGACCGCCCGTCATCGGGTCGATTGGCCCCGGTGACGTTGTTGTGCCTACTACTGTTGTCGCCCGTTCGTCTCGTCTGTTCTCGGGGACGGCAATCGTCGTCGGTGTTTTGGGTTTCGAACGTTTTGACGGGTTTGTCCGTTTGCCGGACGGCGGTTTGAAATTTATCGGATTCTCGCGGGACGCCCCGACGATTTAAATCTCGAAACGCGGCTATTCCCAGGGAACCGTCTCCACCGTCGTTTCGGTTCGTGCACAAACGTAATATGATATAAATGTAATACGTGCACAAATATAATCCCTGTAAGTGCACGGTAAGCACCGGAAACGCTCGAGACTTACGTTCGACCGGTGTTGACCGCCCGCACTATTGGCAATACGGTCGCGGTACACATAGTCGTCGGGCAACCGTCGCTCGTGTTCGCAGGCTCCGCTCGGCTACAACCGCGGTGGTCTTGTTTCGTATTTATTGCGTTTCGCCCATAGTAATCATTGGAGTCCGCATCCGCCGGAACAAACACGCGGCGCGCAAAACGGTATTCGAAATTAAATAATAACAATGATATCGTCGATAACCGAGCGGTGGAATAAAATTGACGGTAACGATTATCGATTCGCGATCGTTACGTGATGAGTAGTAATACTGACTATAAATTAATAAAAATCCATCGGATAATATAGTATTTTAATGACATCGGTTCGATGACGTAATAATTATTGCTACTGCGATTCGTTCGGATATTGTGCGTTGAATGATAACGGTTTAGGTACGGTGTCCCAGCTGCGGCTAGTCGTCGCAGCGGTTACTTACCGGACAGATAGATCGCAAATGTCTAACCTGTTGTTCTTCACCACGGCGACTGGTCATCGCAGCTTGTCGAAAAAAATATAAAATTCGAGTGGTTTCAATGCTTGTACTGCAGAGACCTATTTATTCCGTGTGGTGTGTTAGTATTCAATATGGTCGATGCGTACATATTGTCGATAACAATAATATTGCGCAGCTTTTATCGGACGAATAAGGAGAGGAAGACAAATTGTTTACCTACTTAAATTATACTTAAATCACATCAGAGCCATAGAACTGAAGGTGTTTTTTTTTTTTTTTTTAATTTTCATTGAAAGACATTTGAAAAACGACGAAACCGAATTGTGGCGAATTTTTTCGGGCCAACCGTCACAAATATTGTATCGTCCAGCAACACGGATACCGGATTGTTATTGCGTACGTTCTTCGATCGATATAACGTTCTCGATTGGGCGAAAACACTGATTCGGTAATGTCATGCGGTTCGGACGCTGACGACCGTCGCCGTACGCTGCTTCCGACCATCGTGTAAAGCCGCGTGTCGCAACGGGCACGTACGTTGGAAGTGCACAGTAATCGCGTAAAAAACGGCGTTCGTTCCGGCCGATTTTTGTTCCACATCGACAGTGCCGCAGTTTCACCGGTGTACGCTCCTATGGTCGAGAATATAAATCGATCGCGTCACCGTCGGTCGCGTAGCATTTTCCCGAAAACGCCAGCACATCCGTAGTCGTCTATTGTCAACGGGACCTCGTTTCGCGTAATACACCGCACCGCCGCCGCCGCTCCGGCATATTCGATATATTTTTCGCTTTATTATGATAATATGCGAGTATGACATCGTCGCGGTAGAATATCATAAAACGTATGCCGCCGTAATAACATCATGTTTGTGTCTACGTTTCTTTTCCATCATTTTGTGCCAGGAGCCGGCGGCAAACTATACGTGCGCGCGGTAGGCCACTTTTTTATTTATTTTTTCCCCCGTCGCGACGCGTCGCTCCAACGCAAGTGCCGTATTGAAAACCGAAGTAAACGTTATTAAAAACACAATTTCAACATCTAATGCTATCACAATTATTAATATTATTATTATTATTATTCTTATTATTGACATAAAAAAAAAAACATATCATGAATCATCGTTGCTCGGGAAGTTGTCCTCGTTGAATTATTTATGTTCATCACGACGTGAGATATTAAATTAAAATTTCAAATGAGGAGCTTTTCGAGAGAAAAAAAAAATAAATAAAAGTTACGTGAGCCGCTGATTGCCAACGTCTGTTTTACACGATATCGTGTGCGCGCCCGCGCGTGGGTGTGTACGTGTGTGTATATAGCTGACGTGAAACCGAAATCCTCGGGTTAGTTAGTAGAATGGACGTTCGTTAAGTAATTAAAGTGTGTCACATAACGTATGATAAATATACCCCGGTATATACCATTACCACGCTCGTGTTACGAATAGTGATGATGATATCGTCATATGGAGGCGGGCCTATGTCGAGAAAATTCTCATAAAATGAAGTCACCCCTGGCTAATCTAGTTTAGTAACGTGGTTGTAGTCTCACTTTTAGTAATAATCGATTGAAGTATAATATCCGACATATCACATAGTCAAACGTGTACGTAAAATCCATTAACGGAATTAACTTGTAAAAAAAAAAAAAAAAAACCTATTTCCATTATAGTTATTATTTTATTTTATTTTATATTATTTCGTTTATAAAATAATATTTTAAACTGTTTCTAATGTTATAAAAATAAATCGAGTTTTGATTATTGATTATAATTAGAACAAGAATACGAATGCAGGACACGTGCAACGTGCACGAAAAGCAACGAGGATAATATGACGATTCTTAGATACCGATTTATTTTAATATATAATTATTTGGAAAAGTTCGACGGAAATCATTTGTAGGCATTGAAAAACAGAAATAATAAAATTCACGTTCTTTGGTACCGTTTTTTAAAAATGTTCAAATGATAACTCGCAACACGTTCTGAATATTTTTTCTCTGCGTCACAAAATTAGTAAATATAAAATAAATACGGAAAAATAAACACAACAACGTTCATAAAATTAAGGTTTCTATTGCCAAATGTTTTACTTTTAGGGTTTATAATTGGTGTATAATATTATATTTTTCTAAATGTATTTTCTGTCACTTTTACTGGAATGTTTATAACAACTGAAAAATTGCCACTTCAATTAATAATATTTTCTTGGTAATAATTTAGTAACAATGACATAAAAAAGAAAAGTGACGGGATATGAGATATTTGAAAAATGACAT
>JASXSY010003350.1:0-47662 GCA_034509805.1 Sipha maydis
GCTCACGTACGTATCGCCGTCTGTTTAGGTAGCTTACTAGTGCACACCTTTGAGTATCACGTCCTCATCACAGTCATTTGTTAAAAATAATATAAAGAAAAACATAATTATTTTGTATTTAACTTAATCAAAAATAATGGGTATTAATTTAAAGTTTTACAAATTAAATCATTAATTTATTATTATATGGAATTCTTCTGGATAGAATCATTAATTGAAATTAAATGTTAAACATTAGCTCGATAAAAATAATTAGAAGAACATTATCATTTATTAGTTGTATAGTACATTGATTTTCTATTAAAATATATTAAAGGTAGAATTACGATACCATCGAACCATAATTTACACTTATTATAAAAATAGTATCAAATTATTTACAAAACTAACTAAAATTTGATGTAAAATTATAACAATTTATTTGTAATTTATAGCTTATATCAGTAATTTATAAGACAAGTATAGTTTGAACTGAAATAATGAACAAAAGTTTACATAACAAATAAATTTAAAACTACAGTCCTTTTACCAATATATTTTAAATATTTTTAAAATAAAATTAAACTTAACAATGAAATATATTTATAAAAGTTGTAGATCAAACAGTGGTATTTAAATTTATTGAAGTCTCTTAGTGATAAAGATATTATTATTTATAATTGGGACTCAGAAATTAAGGCATTTTGCATTTTTTTTGGAACTTATTAGATGATGCTCTCTGGCCACAATTTTCATTAGCATGTGAATCTGTATGACTAATTTTTATTTAGCATTTTTTTTTTTTTTTTGTATTTATTACTTTTTAAGTAATTTTTTGATATTTACGTCATTTTTCCACAATTTAGTCATTTTTACTGATTTCACAGTATTTCACTTCTTATCGTTTCTTGTCGATCATTATGCCGATAACTTAAAACTTGGAAATTACTACGAACTAAGATTATTACCTATCTGATTTTATCACACTGATTAGGTACATTCGTCATTATCGAGTTGTAGTGAATATTATTATTATATTATAATTACAGCTACATGTTCTTATTTTTCCTAATATTTGAAAATTCTTAATAGTGAAGAAACTTTAAGTAAGTGCTTTCCGAATGATTTCAGTGCTCATGATTTGGCCCATTTCAGATTTTCCCCAATCACTTCAGTTAATGTGAAGAGAAGTTTTTCCAAACATAAATATTTATTAACAGTTAATCATAGCCCATTTACTTTTGATAACAACAAATACGCTTTTATTGTACAATGCAATGATTTTGATTTTTGAGCATTTTGTAAGCTCTGATACATTTATAAAACAAATATTTGTAATTTTTTTTATTTCATTTTTTAAGTACATTTTTTGTCATTTTTACGTCATATTTGCATTATTTTTTTTAGGTTATCAATTTCTGAGCCCTATTTATAACCATTGGAGTAAACATCGATGACTAACTGAACTTGACTATAATAATAAAAAATCTATGCATTTTTTTTTTTTGGTTAAGTACTTGTACTATTATGTTATATAGTATAGTAAATGTTTGTAAATGTTAAAATATGTATCGTATAAAATAATGAAATGAATATCACTCACCTTGACTAACTCCTTTAGACGCTCTCTATTATACGTGCTACCGATTTCCTCTCCAAGTGCCCAGTCCAAAGCTTTACTTATGGGCCAAGACAGTGGTGTAGTTAGTACCATAACGGTTTTCGTGACGTATATGGTTTTGGCACCAATCATCAAACCATGACGTGAACAAACAGCTTGCGGAGTGATTTCACCGAAAATAACAATGGCTAATGTGGATGTTATAACAGCCACCAAACCGGATGTCAAATCATCCAACAGAATAGTGAATATTGAATTGACCATAACGTTTCCCAGCAGAATACTACACAACAGGTAGTTACCGTGAATACGCACGGGTAATATAGCTTTGGCGTACTTGCGTTCCGCATCCGTACCCGTATTACAAATGATCTTTAAGTCCATTCGATTTAATGACATTAAACCCAAATTTAGACCAGAGAAAAGGGACGAAAATGATAGACACGTAAGAATGATAGCCACTTGCAACCAAAAAGGTAGCATCTTTTCGTATACTCCCATCTTTTTGTAATATTCGGTACCCATATGTGTCCAAACTGAGGTAGGAATATTACTCTCTTTCGAACAAAAGAAAAATATTGTACCAGCTTTACTGGCTTGTGGTAAAATAATGCTTAGCTGAACTGTGTTTGTGTCTTCGCTTGAAATGTTTACCTGAAAAACACCACGTAAGAATAACATTATACGTTTTAATGGAATTTGGTTTATGCAATGGTTGAATATTCAAATATTCAATGAAAACTATTGATTTACGTTATTTATAAATATGTATATAAACAATTTAAATATTACACGGATGTTTATTTTTGGACGGCTTCCATTTTAACAAATTTTATATAAATACACTTGAGAATCCAAAATAATTTTCATTAAAAATATGATCTTTTATTAAGTAAATTTAATAAAAATGTTACACACTTTTTGAACATCCCCGATAGGAAACTCGCATGGGCCACCTCTTTCACCAGTTTTCTCAGTAAGGACAAATAATGTATTCTCAGACCATCCACTACCGAATAAACGAAACAAAGCCATTCGTTGTACCAATAGTTGTGGCACACCTTGTTCATCATAGTCTACGCCTGCATCTGAATATTCCATCCGTAAGCCAAATAAATTTACTTGGGACATGTATGCTGTAGCTAGTGGTGTAACATTTTTCAACATAGGACCTTGCTGTCTCCTTTGTCTGTTAAATGTAATGAAAAATAAATTACAATTAAAATAAACTTTCAATTTAAAATAATGTTTAAAACAAAAAATATTAAATTCATGAACACATTCATTGTATACTTAGTAACGAATGTAGTGATACCAAAGTCAAGAATAGAAATCCTACCTTATAAATTTAAAAATGTATTAATTATTATTAACTAGTATTATGCTTTATGATAAAATAGCTTGTAAGCCAATATATTATAATTTTTTTTTTTTTTATTACAAACATGTATGTATGTATGAGTATATTGAAAGGGAATTGCAAACGTATAAATCGGAAGAATAAGTATTAGACTTTAATGTTTCAATTTAGCAATCTATAAAAATAAGTACTTAATCTTATTAACAATTAATAATTAAATTTTATTAAAAATTTAATATATTAATAAAATTATTTTAATTTAAAAAAATCTACATTCTATATATATATATACATAAAAAAAAGTTCGTACTACAATTATCAATTGTCAATCATTATATGGTATTAAATTATTAAGAATATATTCTTAGATATAGAAAATATAAGAATAAGATAAGTAAAAAAATAAGTTTTGTAAAATATTAATAAAACACTAGAATATTTTTCTACCCCATGACTTAAATTAAATGTATGAAATATTATTTCTGAATTTATAAATTTTATTAAATGTATTCATCATCCAATGTAAATGTGTAATATCCTGATTAGAATATAAGAAATTCTGAAAAGTTAAAACATAATTTATTTAGTAATTTTTGTAATTCGAAAAACACATTGTTTTATTGAAGCCAAACAACATGTTAACTATTGAAAGCAAAACGTAAATTTTAAAATCGAAGTGGTTTCGTAGTGCATATTATAGAGAACAAAACTAAAAGTGCAACAACACGCTATGTTTAATAGCAATGCAACATTATTTATTGATACTTCAAGGTCGCTCACCTGCTGGGCGATGAATCTTTTGAATCGGCAGATGGTATTACCATTTCATCGGACCTGATGACAACAGAATCACCCTGGTTCACCCATCGGCCATCATTATTATCACTAAAACCATTGAATATGTTCCACAACGATGAAGTCAGTCCATTGGATGGTTTTCGCGGCTCGTACGCGCATATGTACATATTTCGCGTGGTCAGGTCTCTGTCAAACTTGAACGTTATACTCATCAACAAGTATGTGCTGTTTGTCCATAACTAAAAATTAAGTAAATAAATAAATAACGATAGCCGTATAATTATGGAAATTTCACATTTTATTTAACGCATAATGTTGTGAATTATAGAGATTCTAGGGACCGAGTTGTGGTGCGAAAATATTACATTAAGATGACAACGTGTAAATTACTTTTCACAGTATATTCAGCGATAACATTTGATAAGTGCTGACATTAATTTTAAAGTAAAAGAACAATGCTGTATTTTTCTTTAATTCAACTCACTCATCTTCTGATAATTTATTGAATTTTAATCGTATGAATTCCAAGAAACAATTTAAAATGAATATACATAAATGGAATGCACTACCATACATACTATAAAGCCCATACAAATTTTAAAATCCTAAATTAATTACCTGAAACTTGACTAGAGTAAAAATATAAACTCAAATTAAAACTATTTCAGTTTTTGAAAAATATTATATTTCTTAAATTCCAATGTATATATTATTAATGACATTTAATAAAATGTTAATAAAAACTAATTATTCATGAAAATTGAACAAATGTATTTTTGAAACACAAAAATATTTAAATAAATACGAAAATAAAGTAAACATACGATTTGTGAACAGATTAACAAGTACTTCTAATACACAAACAACTGCGAACATAGGTAGGTAAAATGTATGTCTAAAAGAATTTTCAAAAATATTTTTATAATAATTATTTTTCTTTATCAAAACATCTAAGTAGTTCACTTTTCATTATTCAAAATACTTTAATTAAATTTGAAGTAAATAAAATATGAGCAAAATTTAAATAAAAATATATAATTTATCGTTTTTTTATTGTGTATTTTTATCAAATTCTCAAGAAATCGACTTATAATCACAATAAAATAATAATATTATAATGTAATTCTTATGTAAAAGCATAGTAAATTATTATAGGAAAAATAATAACTCTAAGAAGTTTAATGCTACAGTGCTATGTAACAAAATATATTTAAATTAAAACAAAAAGGCATTATGCTATAATACATATTATGTTAATAAATGTTAATAAATCCTCTTAATATATCGAAGTACCTCACATCTTCGCATAATCATTTAAATTATGATTATAAATAACAGTATCTAGTTATATAGGAATTATATTTACTTATTAATAATATGATTTTATTAAATTTGTTAAACCTATCTACCTAAGTGATTTGTTTAAAGTGTAGATGATCAATTCGTTTAAAATATTTTATATTTTTAACAACAATTATTAAATGACAGAAAACATAAACTTTCTTTTAATTAGAGTTAAAACTGATTAACTTTTGATTTGATTTAGAGAGAAAAAATACAACCAGATATCTCATAAAATTGTATCAATGTATTCATAAAATCATTAATATGCATTTTAATTTAAATTAATGAAACAAAATGTAACTAATATTTATTTTTAATTTGAAATAATAATTGATTTTATAATTAATTTGAATAATTATATTAATATGAATTATAATAAAACCAGAAGGTATTATCAAACTATAAAACCGAAGTTATCAACATAGTGTATCATAATGACATAAGGTATCGTTATAAAATTATTTCCAAAATAATTTTTTTTTTTGATTTAATATTTTTACTTGACTTTTAAAGTATATATAAATAATTCAACATTCGAATCAGAAATTTAAATCATAAATAATATACTTAGTTTAGTTTATCACTCATAAATATTACTTTAATTAATAATTAATAATTTTAACTAATTAAGACCATAGAACTGTTTGATTAATATTTTATTTTATTATTAATATTTATTGATACGATTTTATAATACTATAGTAATTTGCATGAGTTTATTATTTTTCAAATAATTATAGATAAGTATTTTAGAATATTTAAAAAGTAGAATTTAATATTTAGTTTAACGGTGCAAATTGATTGAGATAAGTTTTACGATTAAATAATATTTGAAAAATCAATGAAAAAAATAACAGAAATAAAATTATGTTTAATTGCCATGAAACTCATTTAAGTACTTGTAAAATAAACTTATTACAATAATTATTATTAATGTACTTATAAAATTATTTAGATAAATAAAAAGTTTTAATTGTTTTTTATTATACCTTTAACTTACTAAGCAATAATATAAAAATACGAATTATAAAATAATAACGAGTTCCCACAAATAAAAAAATGTATAAAAAGTTTGAATTAAATTTTACACGATTACATATCTTTAGTAATAACAACAGTCAACAGATTAACACACGTAATATATGAGAATTTACTAATTACGTAATATTTAGTTTGAACAGTGATTGTATTACGTGGCACTGGAGTTCGTTTATTACTAAACTAATTTTCTAGGACTCATAAAAGTAAATTTAACCGAGTATTTTTAATCCTATTCTTCACAAAACATTTCCAAGAATAAATAATTTTTTTTATTACAAATAAATGGAACATTTTACTTAGGTACATGTTATAAAATATAATAGTAATCTTTAAAATGTAACCAAAAGACACAATTTTAATAAAATATTTCGTTTGAAAGTATAAAAAAAGGAACAAAAAATAAGTTCATAAAGTTCAGATTTACCAACTTAATATATTTATTTGTTACATACAATTAACGTACTTTACAAATTTATCCAACCAGAATAAAATTAATTCTGAAGTTATTTTTGAAAATTAAAACTAACAATTATTGTATCTTTTCTTTACTTAATTAGAAATTGTTTTATTTACCGCAAATTTTATAACATTACACGTTTCCAATAATATACAGTTATTGAAAATTGAAAAAAATTTTTATTTCTATCACGAGTATTACCTACCAGCTTCATAATTAATATTGTAATATTCTTTTTTCTGAAAAATACCATGATTATTTATGATGGAATTTAAAAAGATAAATTCTTATGAGTCGAAGAGTCAATTTCAAAAAAATTTCATGAAAATTGGATAAAAAATACATCAGAATAATTATGTTACATGTATAAGTATGATGTGCAGAAAAGAAAAAAATTAATATTTAAGATTATTTATAAGAGATAAGAAAAAATTTAAGCAGTGCATAATAAAAATAGATGATAAAAAAATCGTGATAAAAAATGTATAGAATAAAAGTATCAAGTGATTTAGTATGAATATAATACAAAACAAATATAAAATGATTTATTATTCGAAAAAAATATCATATTTATTTTAATAGTAAGTTTAGTATTAACCTTAAGTATTCATATTTTGAAGTATTAATTTAAATCAAAGTTAATCATTTAATGTTCTACTTATGTTAAATCGTTTTTCTAGGTACCTTCAAATTTCTTCTTTTTTTAAAAATACTTAATAATATGAAAGAATATTTTTTACAAAATTCTAAATTTGAATTAACTCAGCTGAATTAAAAATATTTTAATTTAATAGCAGACACTTTCAAATCTAACATAAAAATATCAAGGTTTATTGAAAAGTTATTCTAGGTTTACTAAATTATCCTAGATTGAACCGGTATATATATTATAACTACGTCATTAAATATAAATAATTTTATGAATTTATATTAAATTTCAATAATTATACAACTAAATTAGTTCAATTTTAACAACAATATATTTCTTGTTGTGAGGTTATCTAAATGTCTAAGTAGCTTTGCATAAATTTCCAATAATGATGAGAAATAAAGAATATTACAAGTCTAATTTTATAAATTGAAATTTTAACTTTTTATACTTATGTATACATTTTTTTTAAAATACGCTATTCTTACTTATAATATATATATATAAATATGTTTATAAATATGTATCCGCACAAGTACAATCCAACCCATCGAGAATATTGACTAATCTAACCTTTGTAGGCTACGTACGTTTTTTATACTACAGTAAAATACTTTAACTTAAACAGACAGAACATACGTAACATGAAAATAAGTAGCCTAAATCATATACAAGATTGAAATTCAAGATATTGTACTTTCCTTAGATAATACTCATCTTACTGTTCAAAATCATCAAAATTATGAAATTAAATTAAACTCTTCAATACTTATTACAGTAAAACCATGTTTAGACAGACCTTTGATAAGACGGAAACCCCGATATTATGGAACGACAGGGGAGGAGTGGCCCGCCTGGCAACCGGGGCAATGCCCGGTGGCCTGTCTTGCTTATATAAGAAATGGCCTGGTCCTGGTGTGATGAAAATAATTAATATTTAAAATATTTAGCTATTTTTGATGACTGTAAAAACAACGAAAACAAATTTACAATGTGATATGTGAACCACCAATTATTAATTTGTAAATACTCGATGTTGCGATAACTCGTTTTCTTCTTATCGGTTAAATTAAACAAAACCGTAAAGTTTTAATAAGTTAATGAGCGATTTTCGATTTATTTTTTATTTTCAATATGGATAAAAATTCCAAAAACAAGAACAAACGAAAAGGAGGACATGAGAGGTAACAAGAGAAAAATAAAAAGCTCTTGTCTGAGATTGGGCAAAAGTGTGAAAAAATTAATTCATATTTTAAAGGTAGGTATTGACGTATTGAAGTATGCAGAGTTGGGCAAAATAATATTATCTAAGTAATTATTCGAATAAGTATAAATTGGAATAAAAAAATATTCGAATAAACATATTTTCAAATTATTTAAATGATTATTTTTTATAATTATTCGAATAAAAATGTATTTGAATAATTTTCGAACATAATGCTAAATAATAATAATATTAATCCTAAATTTTAAGAGGACGTCATACCCATATGACGTGTTATCTCTTTCTTACGAACGTAAGACATTGCAAATTTGCGTTTAGCAGATTCAATTTTATGCTGTTAGCTTTAATATTAGAGTCAATTTACCTATTACCAAACTTAAAGGTAATAATATTATCTAGGGCATTTCAGAGGCTTTTTTTTATATCTTAATTTTTAAGTGAGTTATTGTTATATAAAATATTAAAACTTTAAAATTCTCGTAACTCGCTTCAAAATTAAAATATCAATAAAAGCATATGAAGTTTAATTCGAATTCTGCACTTTCTAGTTTTTTCTTTTCGAGTAGATAGTTCTATATTTGTTTAATTTATAGTATTTTTCTATTTTTTCTAAATAAAAGAAGATAAATCTTGAACTAAAAATATAATGCCTTGTCAACTATTGTTTGTTAATATGTAAATATTTTAATTACCAAAATATCAACCATATAACTACGATAAAATTACTAAAAATTAATTAAATTACTATGATTGCATATTAGTCAAATAATTTTTTATTTGAATAATCATAATTAACAAATATTAGAATAATCGTGAAATAATCATTCAAATAAAATATCATAAAAATTTATTTAATTACCAATGCTACCCCTGAAAAAAATGTAGGTACAACTGAAGTATATAATGTAGTATTAGATACAATAATAAAAAGCATGACTACTAGATTTGTAAATAATAATTCTTTATATTTTGATCTATAACTTTTATCTCCAAACAATTTCCCTCTCAATGATGCACCTGAAAATGCGTTTTTAACATTGTCTAAAAAAATTAAAACCATTTTTAAAATGTGATGATGGAGATAATCTTAAAGAAATAAGGAATGAATTCTCAGGTGAACTATTGAATTTCAGCAAAACGTGGAAGTATTTGAAAAACTCTCTAGAAAATGAATATCATGTCCATAGTTTATCATATGATATGAATGATGAAGATGAAAATCAAGAAGAGGAAGACTTAGAAAATCAATTAAAACCTTGCAACTCTACTTGTAAAAATTGTGCCATTTGTTGTTACAGATTACTAGTTAAGTACAACTTATTTTCTAATGCATACAGCTTATTAACTATAGCTTATAAATATCTGTTGACGCTACCAGTTACTCAAGTGTCCTGTGAGAGATAATAAATGGTAAGAAATTAAATTTGAAAAAGTGGCCTGAAAATATCTGTTTGTCCGGTAAGAATTGTTGAGCCACTCCGCCACTGTGAAACTTATGTTTGGTCCTGTTTTAAATTACATATAATTTTATCCCGCCAAAACGAAAACCTTATCAAGCCGAAAACATAACACGATTTTTGTGAATTAAATTTATTTTTGTATTGTCGATACCCATGGATAATTGATATATTTTGAACGATGACATTAATACAAATACAAAAATCAATAGGTAACTTATTTTTTTCAAAAATATAATTATTATTAATGTATAATGACTAAAAATAAATATAAAAAATAAGTATAAATATAAAATTAAGTTAAAAATATAAATTATACGTATTATGTATAAACTGATTTAAAATAAATATGTAATCTTTAATTTAATTCAATTTTATTTTTTTGAACCCCGTCAAGACTAAAACTCCATTAACACGCAAAAATGTCATGGTTCCAAGCGATTCCGTCTTATCGAGTAGGTATAACACCTACTGTATTAATGAACTTGTAAAGAAAATAGAGCTTTTTTGCGAAGAATTTGAATTTTAAACCAAATGCTATTCAAAAATAACTAAGACAATTGTTCACTTTTATCATTAAGATAATATATTCTACTATAAGGTATTGAATTCCAATTCCTAGTTTTCTACTCACTTAAATTGTCTACAGCGTTTTTTTTAAATTGTAACTATTGTTGTTTTGGACATATTGTTTACAATTAATTGTTAGACGCCCTAATCATAAAAAACTGAAAATGATAATAAATGTCAACAAATTAACACCAAAAACTACCGAGCAAATTATAAACCGATAATAAGTAATATGATAAAATATGATAAATAAGAAAATATCAACTGTTTTGTACATAACAAGTTTAATCATTACAAGATAAAATAAAAATATTTTTGACAGCATTATTATTATTCATTTTTATTAATTAAAAAAAAAAATAACAATTGATAATTCTTAACATTATTTTCCTTTTCATCGAATTATTAAACTGCTTTCCCAATCAACCATGAAAACATACCCAAGCTATTAAAAAGCAATAACAATAACACAAACTGTGATAATGTTGCTATAGATGTGTTGACGAGTATTGATTTGTAACATGGACGCTCACCAACATTTTCCACTCGGCTGCTTCCAGTTACACGGCAAGAAACTCAATACTAGTATGTTAGTTAATGCAGTAAAAATAAATTTGATTTCTAAATAGAAAAGTCCACAAATACAAATGTACACACACACACACTCGTCGATTCATTTAAGTCATAATAATAACAAAGTCAAGATATACAGGGTCCGTCAGAACAAACGCATGTTTTTCGAAATAATACTACGCTAAAAGTAATTTCTGTAAAATAATTTTTATTACATCAAAATATGTAGAAACATATGCAATTTTTTTTACTGTAACAAAATTTAGGTTTTGAAAATAATGTCAGTCATATGGCACCCTTGAGCCGCAATGCAGGAATGCAGGCGTTCCCGAAACGAGTCCATCGCGTCGGTCAGCATCTGTTCCGGGACTTCACCCACAACTCGTGTGATCTCGTCCTTCAATTCATCTAGGGTTTATGGCTTGTATTGATATACTTTTGATTCCGAACAATAATTTAACAAAACGACACAGTTTGGTGTGCAATAGGCGCATCGCAAATTATTGGCCCTTATTTTTTCGAGGACAACGGACAAACGACCACTGTAAATTTAGAACGTTACATCGAAATACTAACCCAATTTTTTTTTCCTGAGCTTCAACGACGACGTGTCAGTATTAGAAAAGTGTGGTTTCAACAAGACGAGGCAACATCACCCCGTTGTGTGAATTTTTTTTTTTTGTGGAGTCACTTAAAATCAAAAGTCTATCAATACAAGCCACAAACCCAAAATGAATTGAAGGACGAGATCATACGAGTTGTGGGTGAAGTTCCGGAACAGATGCTGACCGACGCGATGGACTCGTTTCGGGAACGCCTGCATTCTTGCATTGCGGCTCAAGGGTGCCATATGACTGACATTATTTTCAAAACCTAAATTTTGTTACAGTAAAAAAAATTGCATATGTTTCTACATATTTTGATGTAATAACAATTTTTACAAAAATTACTTTTAGCGTAGTATTATTTCGAAAAACATGCGTTTGTTCTGATAAAGAGTTATGATATTAATTAAGTAATATATAGAATTAACTATAACTAGGGTTGCCATAATTTTTTAGACCAAATCCGGACATCAGTTCCCTTTCAGCAGTGGCGTATTTGAGGGGGGGGGGCGATGGGAGCAATCCCCCCCCCCCCGAGAATTTTTAGACCAGGAAAATTTTATATAACTAATGGGTATAGGGTATTTGAGTATTTCATTAAAAAACAAAAATTCCGAAAAATTGTGTTGATGATAGCAAATTATTGGTAAAAATCAAGGTTATCTAGATAAACGTGGTAAAAATGTACATACATTTTTCTTTGTGGTATATATGTCATATATATGTATTTATATATTTACATTTCTTAAAATTAAGGACTTGTTCTTTTTCTTAAATGACATTAAAAACAAACTTATAATTCTTCTCTTTGCTTACTTTTGTTGCTTTTTTTTGTTAGATAGAACATGGTTAAGATCAAAAATGGGGCAAGAACCCTTGACTGGTCTGGCTTTGCTTAACATACATCATACTATAACTATATCAATAGATGATGTTATAAATAGATTTGCTAATAAAAAAAAATAGAAATATAGATTTTGTTTTAGAAATATGTTGCTTTTTTTATCATATTTGTTTAACTTATTACTTTATAGGTTATACAGGTGCAATATAAAATTAATTATGTCTTGTTAAGTTTGTGTGAGTAGTTGGGTAAACTCTTTTTGAATTCGCCCCTCCCCGACATGAACTCTCAAATACGCCACTTCGTTTCAGGGGGGGGGGGGAATTTAAGATAAACAATATTGTTCTTTCATTAATACAATTTTATTTAAATCTATGAATAAAATGTCTGCATAAGAGTTATTAGGTTAAATATGTTACTAAAATTAATAATACTAATTAAATAATAAATAATAACAATAATATAATTAATAATGTGTTATAAAATCTGTCACCTAATAACTTTTTGTATCAATAAAACCACGTTAAACGGTTACCTTTGTAAAATCTGGACATTTTTAAAATCCGGACAGGTGTTTGAAATCCTGACTGTCCGGACGAAATCCGGACGTATGGTAACCCTAACTATAACTATCTGAGTCTTTATAATCAAAGTACTGGGGATCAAGAAAGAAGAAAAATTAAAATAACCTATACTCAATATTATATACGTTAAGCACAAAATCCAAAACAAATAAACAACGTGCCAATTTTTGTTTTGCACACACCACAAATAAAATATTTATTATCAATTGTTATCAACTTATTTTAATATTTATGTAAATATTTTAATTTCTACATTTCATAAAGAACATGAATTTAAGAAGATTTTACATAGAATGTTGAAAAATTCTTAAATATAAAAATATTTAACAGAAAATATAATTTTTTATGACATTGACGGCCACAAGAAACTATCAGTTTATTTTATATACATTTTCGTACAATTACAAGTAATCAATGGTTGGATTCTTTAAAATTATAAATACTCGAAAGATCAAACTATATTTTTGATTTTTTTTTTTTTTTGCAAAATAGTTTAAGCCTATTTTTTAAAATCGTTTACAGTTAAAAACATTATAAATATTAAATTTAAAAAAAAATTAATTTTTCGTATTTCATTGCAATGAAAAATGTTTTTATAACAATTAAGGAATGTGTTGCTAAGATAGAATATGCGCTCGGATGACGATCTAAGTGACGAAAATATTTTTAAGAATAAAATTATTGGTAAAAGAGTTAGGTGTAGTAAAATTTGAAATATATCAGAATTCAGAATACAATAGCAGAATAGATATTATTTTTTCGTTTTTCCTTAGGCATCGACAATAAGCGTAGGTGAGAACGTACAATATTTTTTTACCATTTAGAATTTTAAATACCTAATGATACACTAATGTTAAAAATAAATAATTATTTTCCTTACAAAAATATTTATTAAATCATCGAAGTATTAAAATATATTAAAATACAAAATTAAATGAAGTTTAAATAAATCAATAAAATTGCACAATAAAAATGCATTCTTAAATTATTATAATATAAAAAAAAATATATTACAGAGAATAATAATACACTAATAATATTACTAACTTTAAAATTTACCGAAAAATACAAAATATAGAAAAATACCAGATCAATTAAATACACTAGATAGAAATTTGATTTCAAGCAAAATTAGAATAATAAATCATCTTAAGAAATAACTTTATTCTATCAGTTGATTTTATGTAATAAATACATAATAAAAAAAATAACTCGAAAAATACCGACATTTTGTACCTTATCATGAATTCTAATATTTTTAAAACTGTAAGAAATAGGAATGAAAATGATCTTAATTACAAAATAACACATTTATAAAATTATTTAAAGGTAAATTTCCAACAATTTACTTGATTCGAAAAAAAATGTCTATCGATTTTAATGAAAATAATTAGTAACAAGTGTTTTAAAATTACTCATATTAAAAGAATAAACGTTAAATTATATCAAAATATCTAACCTAAAATAAAAAATAAATAATATTTTAAATGTCTATTTTAAGGTAAAAATATTAAAATAATTTGTAAAATATTCATAAGACATAATGTATTTTCTTCAGTTATTTTTAAAGTGTCGTTTATCATCGTCACTACCTTGTCATTTTGGAAGACTTATGCGGTATATGCTAACAAATCTAGAAATTTTCGATACGAACTTTATAAATAATATTTAGATTTTAACGTGTTGGATCTATCGAACTTTGTGTGCAAAAATGAATAACTTGTATGTATTATTCGTATAAAAAGAGTATTATTAATATTCAAATATATTTTTCTCGATTTTATAATTTTTGCGTATATTTATTATATTAGGTATTATTATTCTAGGAAAAATTACAGAAGTTAGTAATTTATATATTGTAAAATATTGATATTATTGTTTTTATATTAAAGGAAACTATATAGCCTTGCGAAAACGTTGGTGTTTTTTACCTATTACGAGAACGTATTAATAATATAGTGTTAAAATAATTAAGTATTGATATTGTAAATTTTTCCACATTATGAGAGACTAAAAAGTACCTGTTACTTAACAAATAATAATAAAATTACGTACAATGTACCAAATATTATTTCAAAGAATATTATAGACGTTTATGGTAGTGTATTAGTGGTAGATTAATTTTTTTATCAAATACAAAAATAACTGACTGTAATTTATTAATAATATTATTTATTATTTTTTATTTATTAATTTATTAATAATGTAATTAATAATTAATTTATTAATAAAATAATTATTAATTACATTTTTTCATTAATATTAAAATCAGATAGTTACTCGACTAATTTTATCGCATACAATTATGAAAATATTAAAGAGTTTTTTTAAAAATCCAAAAACTATTTAAAAATCATAAATCCTTGCTTAATTGCTGAAGAAGTACAATACATATCGAAAAACTAAATATAAGTTTTTACATACATTATAAAATTCTTCTTGTATAGTCATAAGTAATCGTTAAAATTTCAAATAAATATAGAATATAACTATAATAATATATAAATCAATATGTGTCATACTTAACTATACACATTTTTCATATAATTACAAATATTCGGTGAATATTTCAAATAAAAAACTTATCTTATCAGGTGCCTCAACATAAGAAATATGTAAGTGCATTTTATTTGTAAAGGATTAGTTTGGATCCTATGGATGACATGATACTCTCCAATTAATTTAATCCAGTGTATATTGTCAAGAAGCAAATATATAACTGCACTTCAGTCTTAGTCATTCATTTTTATTTTTTGAGAGTAACAAAAGCAATCCATTGATATTTTGTCGGATACAATCAATCAGCTATAAAAATTAGAATCTTATTTACCTATTACAGATCAATTAATGTACCAAAGTATTTTTAAAAACTAATTTGATAAAAGTCTAAAATTTTTTATATAAATTTGGCATATTTTCTAAACAAATTATGCACAAGAAAAGAAATGTATAAAAGTTGTATACATATTTTATATTATCAATAATAATGGTTTTACTCTATATCTAAATACTGTTGTGTCGTTCCTTAGAAATAATTTACGACATACTACAGTAATATTAATTCGAGTAGGTATTATTGAAATTCAAATTAAAAATATTTGATCAATTAATGCAGTTGAATTGCAGTTTTTCAACTAAAATAGTTAATTTGTTTAATATTAAATAAATACACATTTTATTAATTTAAATGATACAATAAAAACATTTCTAAATATCATATTTTTGAACGCATTAGGTTTAGATTCTTAGATAATTATGTTATTCAAAAGTTATAATCTATTTGAGCCCTCAAAAATATACTAGCAATTAATGACTTTGGGATGTTAACAGTGTTATTTATTAATAGATAAAATAAATAACACTACACATAAGTAATTTGAAGAAACCAATTTAAAATAGTAATAATTTTCTTCAAGTTATGAGAAACACATTTTTCTGTTATTGTCCAGTCCAGTTAATAATCAACTCATAAAACAAGATACAAGGTCAGGTTCATTTTGAATCCATAAGGTCACTTAGATTACTTAGCTTACTTAGACCAGTATTAAAGTAAATCTATTAAGTATAAGACTATAAAGTAATGTCTTGAGCTAATAAAATACTATAGAAAATAAATTTTTCCCATCCAACAAGGCTGAAACTATTTAATTACTTTTCTATGGTATAAAATTCTCGGGTTTGATTTGTAAAGAAAATGCTGGTCCAAACAGGTTATAAGAAGTAATATTATTTAGTTCTAAACAAATATTACCAAGCATTAAACAGGGATGAGGAAAGATACTTGCCCATTGAATTTCCAGACTATTACATATCTAAAAAAAATACATTTTTTTAAACTATAATAATAGTGGTAGTAATAGCCTACCAAATTCAACTCGTAATTCACTGGTCCTATGCGAGCATATAGTCATATCCGAGGTCTTATCTTAATTCTAAAAATAGTATTCTACTATAATTATTATTATTTATTATGTTATTACAACCAATAGATGTTGTACTGAGCACATTATAGAGCTAGCTAAGAGTTACTAATTAGAAGTTTCAAAATCAGTCATAAATGATAAAAGCTTAAAGCTAAATCGGGAAAATAGTTTAAGTATCAATTACAATAATAAAACAAACAAATAAAATACTGTATCAAAGTGTGTTTCAAAATGTCAATCATAAAATGGTACAAGACATTCTAAATTTTAAAATATATTGAGTTTTTAACTAATTAATGATTAATAAACATTACTACTAACATTGAGTGTTAATGCTGACAAATTAATTGTACTACATAGATAGTAATTTCTTGATTTTCAATACCTACTTAGTTATAACCTACAAATTAAGATATTTACAATACATTAGCTTTGAAACAAATATTTTTATATTAATTCAATAAACTGAACTTAATTTAACAATGTTTCTATTTTTTATACATATTAAAAAATAAAATAAAAAATAAATGGATGCGGTTTGATAACAAGTAAACATGTACTTTGTAGTCTCCATTTATACTTCACATTTTTAAATAATATTAAACAAACTCATTCAATATTTAACACCTTTATCTTATTTTTTGTAAATTTACTAAATATTTGGTTTTCGATACCCAAATAAATACTACCTATATCTTGAATGTTAAAATCACTTTAATACTTAAAAAATTTAATTTGTATTTATTTTACTAATAATCTACCAATGACTTATTTCACTAATATAAATATCTGTAATGTGTTATTTTAAATTCTGATAAATATATAATTTGAATAATTGTTAACTAAAAGTTTATAAATTAATTAAATTATAAAGTGGTCAATTAAATTATATAAACACTCACTACAAAAACAATAAATGTTATGAAAAAACTGGTCTAAAAGGACATGAAAAAAAAGTTTATCATACACAAATAATATACCAGAATACATTGTTTGCATACATGTATAATATGATATAATATTGTTTGAAATATGCAAATTTATATCATGGGATGAAGAAAATATATTTGATTTAAATGTTAAATTTAGAATTAAAATTGTAAGAAATACAACCAGATCCTAAGATTTAATAGTTGTACTATTGTTTGTATATAATATAAATAAAATTACTCTATTACTATGTACATAACTGCTGCCATGGGCGTCACTAGAGGTGTTAAGGGGTACACTTGCACTCACCTGGATTTTAAGACAAAATAATAAAATGTCAAAATGTAAGATAGAGGCTATCATTTTTATTATCAAATTCACTAGTAACCTGCATTACTTTGTTGCCTTCAAAAAACAAAAATAATTTTGTATCGTTTTACAATTCACAAAAATATTTCTATGTATTCAATTTAAAAAATGTAAGCATCATTTAAATATCAATGTATATACTATGCATGATACACCTTCTGATAGAATCCCTGGCGGTGCCTATGACTTCAGCAACTCCAAAAAATAGAAAATAAAAAATTCTTATATAATTTCCATATTAATTTATCAATAGTATCATCATTAAATTTTGTTTCCCTAATAAACCCAATTGTACATACATTTTATTTTGTACATACAAGTGTTTGTTTGATTATTTTTTTTATACAATGTATTCAGTTGTATTAATGCACAAAAAATTTAAATTCAATGGATGTAGAGAAAAACATTACTAAGTGAAATTTAAATATAAATAAATATATTAGGTATGCAATATTTTGCATTTAAAATTAATTTTGAATTATGTTAACTAAAAGTTGGATAGAAACTACATATTTTGATGTATTACAATATATGAAATTATTGATTTATTAAAAAGTAACTATTTATGTATTCAAACTGTATTATATTTTTTACAATATGAAATCTGTGTTTATAAAACTCACAAAAAGAGTTATACAGAAGGCAAGTATTGCATATGTTAGTTTTCTTCGGATATTTATATTATATTACAAGAACTTTATCTATTGACATCATCTAAGTTATACAACAAATAATCTGTTTTAATATTGATATTTATTTTTAAAAAGTAAAGATACCAAGCCCCATTAATAAGTCTTGAATAAGAGCCCATAAATGTTTTATAATTCATTCTTAAAAAAAAAAAAAGTTTCATGTAAAAATAACTAAGTATTAATAGTAATAGAATAATATTTTAATTTTATGGGAGAAAATTTATGAATACTTATTAAAATCTAAATAACTCAAGAAGAATAATACATCAGATTTAATATATAAATGTATTATGTAGGTACATAATTTATGTAAACTGACTAGCTCGGCTAATAGGTAGGTATTTGTTATATTGAATATTAAAGGTAAATTAATGATATTATTATTCAAATATACTTAAAATACTTCAGATTAAATAGGCCAAGAGAATATTCTGAAAACAGATTATTTGAATTGCTTTATTATATAATTCAATATTTTTATTTATAATAAATTCAGCACAGTGAATGAAACGTATTAGTAAATATATTTATAAAGTACCTACTGTAATGTATGAATAAACCAAATTACGCTAGAATAAATAATTTTTAATAAAAATGATTTATTTAACAATAATTAATGAAACTCGTATACAATATTATCCACATGAATTATTTATCCTTAATAAAAAATTGATTTAATAATAATTTGCTTACTATATTCAATAATTTGTTTTTATGAATTAGTTTTAAAAGTCAAAATGCAAACTTTTATAAGTCAAGAAACAATGTAATCAACGTATATAATCATAAATGTATATTATGAAGTACATGTATTTACTATGACATCAAAATTTAAATAACCTGTTTGAAAATATGATTGTCTGAATCAATGTTCTTCATCGGGTGATTCTTGTAACATTCAGAACCTCGTAAAGCAACTCTAGAGGTAGGCCTGATTTTAAGATTTTCGTCGAGTCCTCGGCCCAACATGGCTACTGTGATATTGACATACAAATCTCCGGAATCATCTTGAGTGAACTTAGTATGATTGACTACTTCGACAGAACTCACAAACGAACCGCCGTGTGAAGCCGACACAATTAATCCGTTACACAACACCAACGATAAAACAAACGCCAACGTACTTTTTAGGGCCATCATGGTATGGTTCGGATTGATTCGATTAAATGGCAAGAGTGACTATTTGACCGATCAAACGTACTGACAAATAATACCGACGTTAACTGCGCGCGTTAAACATCAACTGGAGTACGAACATTGCGATTTAAGTTACTCGGACAGTGTGTTCAGTATTTATTTTATATTTTTAATTAAACTCAAAATGTTCGTAACGTTTCGCCCCTACTCGTAGAAATCTGTGAACGCAACAAGCGTGGGAGGGAAAAAAATAATACCAATACTCGAATGTTCGTCGAGAAACGAATCGAAATAAAGGAAAAAGGAAACAAAATGTGAAGAGCAAAGGAAAAAACGAGACGGACGGAATCGCGCGACACCGGACGGGTGACAACGATTGTAAACGACGACGACGTGCGGCGCGCGACTGGCTGGTCGCTAGGAACCGTTGTCGCGGAGAGAGAAAACGAAAAAAAAATTATACAACACAAAAACGATAAACACGGGAGACACGGCGGTTGATTGGGGGGAGGGGGCAATAGTATGTGCAGCACTGACTGGAGACTGGAAGCGCGCCGGCCGAGGTATAACTCTGAATGGCGAGTGCGCGCGCGACCGTCGGGCGTCGGAGTGGAGGGGATGACTTATTGCGGGCCGGATGAAGAGCGAGCGTGCGAGCGAGCGAGCGAGAGGACGAGCGAACCAGCGAGCGAACGAACGGCAACGGCAGTAGCAGCTGTGGCTTGCGATCGTCTTCGCCCCGCGGGGACCGGCGGCGACGGAAGAGCGCACTCGTTGATTGGCGGCGGCGCGCGCCGTTATCACAACTATTTGTGCGCACGCTCGCTCGCTAGTCGCTACGGCAGCGACCGGCGGACAACGTTCGGCTGATATTCCAATGCGCGTGCGTGCGACCGCGTGTGCGTCACGAATCGCGGTCCGTAAACGTACGACTGTAGCATATCGTTTGTCGATTTTTCGTCCGTTTGCTCGCTCGGAAATTCACGGAATGAGCGTAGGTACAGCTCGACGGTTACCTCAGGAACACTCGTTTCAAATGGAGAACGGTGAAATTGTGTATTGCCCTATTTAAATTAGTAAATAATAATGAGAAAATTATCACAGAAATAAAAAAAAAAACGTACAATATATATAAATGGGTCATCATGCACAGGTCCTGATTCATCAATTCATGGGCCCACCATAATTTCAATTTACAATTTTGGGCCCCTAATCGTTTCACCTTTTTTTTTCCTTCAATGCTAAAATAAAATGTACTTTTAAATTTGTTACATGTTATTAACATGTCATTATATGTATTTAAACGCTTACGAGTGTTAAATCATAGAATTAAATTGTATTGTTAAATTTACTTTCATAATCATTAAAATGTTTACGAACGTATTGTACGAAATAAATTAAGGAAATGTACATTTAATACTTAATAGGTACGTGTAAAGTTTCCCATTGAACTCTAATCAATGGGAATTATAACTTTTATTGAATTATTCATTGAATCTATTAAGGGTAAATATGACATGATAATAAAGGTCTGTAATAGTCTTGAAAACTTTGAGTTTAATTTTGTGATGAATCTAAACTTCGGAGTTTATGCTTAGGTTTTTAATTAATAAATTATGTATTTAGATTTATAAGAAATTCTGAATATGCTTTAACTAATTAGTTATTATATGCTATGCAAAAAAATACATTATATCCTATTATAATCCTTGTGCACACTATTGTCCTTTATTTGGTCATCAATAAATATATTATTACCAAAGTAATAAAAATTAAAATAAAAAATAAAAACTATTAAATGGTTAATACTTATAAATAATATATAAATAAATGAACAAATAGTTTATAAATTTATATGATTCTATTATTATTAATTTAATATATTATTATTATTATTATTTATATCGTATTATTAAGATTTATCAAGTCTAAATTAAGCTTTTTCACTGCAGTGCAATAAAATATAAATATAATATTTTTTATAACTTTCTTATCTCGTCTTGTTTATCAGCCATAATTTTATTTTTCCTAAATTATAATTAAAATGTATGTAACTCATTTTTTCTGTTTATAGGTGTGCCTATGTTTCGAATGGACTATGTTCAAATGCCTTATATGCCCTTACTTAAATATAGCCCTAATTATTTATTGTAAAATATTATATTAAATTATATAAATATATTCTAAATACATGTAGTCGTATTCTAACTCCAATACTAGCTTTTATTGAATTAAAAGTAATAATAATAATAATAATAATAATAATAACAATAATAATAGTAATGTATTATAACCATGAATAAGTTTTACTAGTGACTTACACTTTTTCTTCTTTATTTAGATACCAGTGTAGTTATTAAGCTCAACAATTACAAGTATAACTATATAACTGTCATATACATATTAAATTATATTAATCAAACAGTACACGAACTCTTGTCAGTATACATCATAACTGTTTACTCATTTACTATTCAGTTGAAAATTACTATGAAACTTTCAACTCCTACCTAGATTCAATAATTACTGAAAAAATAAAGTTAGGAAATTTTATACATTTTTCATAAAATTCTTTTGTATTCTAAAAATAAATTTATTTGAAAGTCATAAAAAAGTTTTATTTAAAAATAAAAAATAAATGTTGACGAAATCAGATATTTAAATGAATTTCCATTCCATTCGATATTAGCAATTTAGTTGAAAATATTTTATAATTATAAGTTATTGCAATCAATTTTGTTTTTAATACATTTAAAATTTTTCTATTTTGGGTGCCTTTTTTTTATTGCCAAAGTTAGAACATTATAAGCTCAAGGTATCTAATATTTTAATTTTAAACTATATCAATCAACTTCAGAAATATAAAACATATAAACTACACCATTAGATCTCTTTCACTTTCTCGAGACCAACGATTTATAAATATATATTTATATACAACATTTAGTATTTAACCAAACATCCGTTTGTCATTTAGAATACTTTGACTTTTTATGTAAGGGTTTAGGAAATTTATTGTAAAATTGTACTATACTATTATTATTTTATTTTACCCTATTTTTTTTTACTTTGGATATAAAAAACAGTATTTCTTATAAAATTATTTTGATATCCTTAATAGTTATTCAAAAACCGTGACAAAAAAAAAAAAATACAAAATGGTATTTTCTTTAAAGTAATAACTGTGGCTAATTTTGAATAGTAATTTTTTTTAGATTTCTTAATTGTTTATAAAATTATTATCACATATCAAAAATAAAAATATTACAATTAATTCTACAGTATCAAATGGTCCATAAAGTACCAATTATTCCAAATTTTACCTTAATTTTAAGAGGTTATTATCTATAGATTACATGCGTGAGAAGTGTTTGTAAAGAAAATATATTTATTAATTTTATGCTTAGAATTAATTTTGGATCAAAATGTATGTGTTACGTCTAACATACTGTATTTGAAGTTCTGAATCAGTACCTAGTACTTAACTATACCGATTGAATTATATATATAATTATATATATATATATATATAATTTCCGATATTTTTGTAAACATTATATGATACTATTCTTTATTTATACTTCTAAATTTACAAAGAGTTCATATAGGTACATTTTCGAAGAATCATAATATCATTCAAAATTATTTTTATAATAATTTAATACTCTGTATGCATTTCACTAGTGAGCATAACATTCACCAATAAATATACAATGCATTAGTTATAATTAATTTTAACACACACACACACACACACATTTTTATTTATAAAAACCATTCAATTACTTAATTGTTCTCATATAAATACTACATGTATTTACTTCATGAGTCAGACCTCATACACGGTAAATTGTTTACGATAAATTGATGGTACCTATGCTAATTTATACTGGCTATTGTACATACATTAATTTTAATGAATCATAATTATTTACTTGACATTGACAATTTACTAGAACGTAGGTAGGTTTAAAATTGATTTTTAAACGTTGTAGGTATAACAATATTATATATATGTAGTAACTACGGTCGTGTTATTTAATAAATGAAGTGAACAGCAGCGGATCCAGAATTTTTCTAAAAGGGGCACATTATTTATATTGCACATTATTTATTAATTATTTATTAAATGAATATAAATTAAAAAAATGTATAAATAAAAAACTTACATTAATACCAAATGGCTACGTCTAATTGAAGTTTTCTTTTCTATTTTTTTTGGCAAATATATCCAATACCTCTTCTAGAGTTATAGTTATATTTTTATTATTATGAAGTATTAAAAATCCATTGAGTTAATTCTAATTCATTGTAGATCATTGTAATTCATTGTAGGTTTATATATTCATTTCGACGAACTGAATGATCGTTTTGAAATCATTGTAGTGACGGGTTTAATATATAATATTTTTAGGAGGCACTCAGGATTAGAAAACATAAATAGAATAATAATCTGAGATCTGAATTAATTAATCATAAATAAATTATGAATAAACTGTCGTCAATTCATTCAAATTACATTAAATTTATTAATATCAAATAA
This sequence comes from Sipha maydis, assembly GCA_034509805.1. Classification (NCBI taxonomy): domain Eukaryota; kingdom Metazoa; phylum Arthropoda; class Insecta; order Hemiptera; family Aphididae; genus Sipha; species Sipha maydis. The sequence goes on from JASXSY010003350.1 coordinate 24,702, forward strand.
AGTTAAAATGCATACACGTTAAAATTCAATACATTTAAATTTTTTTTTTTAAATTAAATTTTCTTTCCAAAGGAATTTGAATTAATAAATTAATTTCGATTTAATGTATAAATCCTTTTATTAGTATTACATTATGTATTCGAACAGAAATAAAGTACATTTTTTTTTTTTACAATCGCATAAATAATTATCAAGCCCGGCTTCATCTCTGTCAGCGCTCAGTGCAAGAATTATTTTGGCTCACCTTCCCTCTTATACGACTGAAACTTATAACATAGATAGGTAAAATTAGGGAAACTGGAGGGGCTAAATCTCTAATTCTCAAAATAATTTTTTAAACGTACATAAGCCTACCATATATTAGTAAATTGTACAGAGAACTTAATAATAATAATATAGTAATAGTTTATAAAACTGAAACTATACCTACAAGCGCGTCTACTTAAATGTCAGTTTTATAATAAATAATAATTATCAATATCAAACTTATATTAAATCACATTGTGAAAATTACTTTTTTATCCACCTATAGTAGATAATTTGTGTCACCAACATTTGATTATTGTTCTATGGTTTGATCACATTTAATTCTAATGTTGACGCCTCTCGTGCGCCCTTTTGATTTTAGCACCCCGTGCCGTCACACTTCCGTACGCGTTGATCGTACCTAAAGTTGGCTCTGATAATCATATAACATTAAGAAATTTCTAAAAAAAAAAATGTATAAACAAGCGAATTGTAAGTGATAAAATGAGATATAAGCAGTGGTATATATGTATATAACATACTCCCATTGAGTATACTACATATAAGCCGTATACTCTCAACATCATTTTGAAAATTCACGGGTATACTACGTATGCTCTCCAGTCTCAAGCACTTCGCATAGAAGTATAGTGTATAGAAATTGTCTTGTAAGTTTCAACTTTGTCATTATTTTTTAACAAACATTCAGTTTTTCCTTAGATAATAAGTGCTTTACTATGAAGTATTTACTTACAGTATACTATGTATGTAGGATGATATCAATTAATTTAAATAATTTTAATTTCTGTAAAAGAATAATGTGGAATTGTCTCCAGAGTTTAAATAAAGATTTCGAAATGGTTCTTAAAAAAATTACTAATCAGGATATACAACTGATCGAAATGGGCTCTGAATAAAATTACAATTGTTTTAATATACGTGCAAATCGATAATCTTATAATATTTTTATTTTATTAGGTTTCAACGATGTTTGGGAAAGTTTATAATTAATTGATTGATTATGTTTGTTTCTCTCCAGTCTTGTGACAATTAACCTAGTCATAAAATATACTAGTCATGTACTTAAAAATTATATTGAAAAAGATTGAGATTTTTTACCAAAAATATAGGCAAATTTTTCAGTCACTTTAGAACAAACAACAAACTGTTGTGAATCGTTTTATGAAAGACTGAATTCATAATTTTATTTCGCCCATTTCAATATTTTTTTATTGATTGAACAACTAAAAACGATCCAATGCAAAAAATTTATAAATCAAAAAAACTCGCTTAAATTATAATTAAAAAATAAAAAATTGCTAAACAGAAAAAGTTTGTTGACGTAAATATTAAAAAATTAAAAATCTGCCAATTTTGGAACTTACAATTCGTTAAAAATATATATAATTATAATAATTATATAAAATGTATATAATAATTAATAATATTTTATAAATTACTGGTTAAAATATATTATGGCTACTGAGTAATTTTATAATAATAATTATAAATATACCTTTTTATAAAATATAAAAAAATTAAAGATAATATAATAATATGGGAAATTTAAGAAAAATGCCCATAAGAAATAATGAAAATAAAATATAGGTAATAGCTGAAAATATACGATGCCGACGAGTGTCTGAATATGGATATTCTTATGATGTAGACGATAGTGATGGTTATAAATATTAACGAAACAACATTTTTATTTTTTACATTATTAGAAATTAAAATCATTTAAATTAATTGATACTATCGTAAATAGGTACACCGTCAATAATTACTTAATATACTAATAGTATTTCACTAATCCCCTCAAAAACTAATATCTAAATTAGAACCTATAAAACCTGTGCATTTCATAAGGAATTTTCACTGGGCGACAAAAAAGGTTTTTCTTAAAATAATCATTGTACAGTAGATGCCGCTTATAAGACTCACGGATATAAGGTTCAGCCGCTTATTAGACTCAAAATCATCTAGAATGATCCGGACGTATCCAAATATGTTAAAAAATAATCGGTTATAAGACTCAAATTTCGTAAAATGGTAGAAAATACATTTTTTTCGTTATAATTTAGAAATAAATCGGTATTGAAAAATTATATAATATTCGTGTTAGTTATTTCTAGCTTCTGTTGATACCTTATAATATATAACAAATTTCATCGCACACAGAAGCTTACATTTATCACAACTTCTTCTTCTTCTTCTTCTACTTCGCCTTCCTCCCAACTATTTGGGGTCGGCCAGCCTTGTCCTACACCTCCACTTTACTCGGTCAATCACATCTCCTCTGCACACACCGACAGCCCTCATGTTATTCTCCAAAGTCTCCAACCATCTCTTTTTTGGTCTTCCTATTCCTCTTTTCCCTTCAACGTCCATCTTCATAACCATTCTTACTGCATTCGTTTCCTCTCGCCTCATCACATGCCCAAACCATCTCAGCCTATTTTCTCTCATCTTGTCCACAATTGGCGCTACACCAACACTACCTCTCACGTATTCATTCTTTATTCTATCTTCTCTTGTCACTCCACTCAACCATCTAAGCATTCTCATTTCCGCGACACTCATACTTTGTTCTATTCTCCTGTTAACCGCCCAACACTTTGAACCATACAGCATAGTTGGTCTCACTACACTTTTATAAAATTTACCTTTCAGCCTCATTGGAATTCTCTTATCGCATAACACGCCCGATGTTCTCTCCATTTCATCCACCCGCACTTAATTCTATGTTTTACATCTATGTCAAAGCCCTCGTCCTTTTGAACAAAAGATCCTAAATATTTAAAGCTCTCAACTTCACCTATCACATCACCATCTATTGTCAGTTGTCTCCTCATTCTTTCAACTTCTTGGTCTCTTTGACCAAAATCATACTCAATATACTTTGTCTTATTTCTACTAATTCTCAATCACTTTTCTTCGAGGGCTAACCTCCACTCATTTACCCTATTATTGACAACTTCCAGGTTCTCTCCTACCAGAACTATATCATTCGCAAACATCATACACCATGGTATCTCACCCTGTATCAGAATTATATCATAATTTGTTATATCTATATAACAAATTTCATCGCACACAGAAGCTTACATTTATCACAACGATTATCGTTATTATAGTGAGGAATAAACTCCTGGAATACATCCCTGGCGATTGCACAGTTATCGTCATTACGAGTACATAAATACACATACGCACATATGTACATTTATATATGCAGTTAACAGACGTGTTAAGGAAAGCTGTCCATCACCGTGGTACTAATTTCAATGTACAATATGAGTACGAGCAGTATATTTCCGGAATATTGGAACAAAATAAAAAACAAACTAAAATTACAAATTTTTTTCAAAAATAATAAGTAGGTATGTACATACATGCACACATAAAATGTACTAATTATACCTGTAAAAGCAAAATATGTATGGAATAAAATAAAATTAATAAATAATTAAAAAATTATTTCCACTTCGCCTATAAGATTCATTCGGTTATAAGACTCACTCTATGCTGGTCCCAAAGTGAGTCTTATAAGCGGCGTCTACTGTATAATACAATAGTAGGTACGATTATAGTATTACACGTTCGTTTCGCATTATTTCGCCCAATCTTTCAAAATACTGTCGACAGAGTATAATGGGGCGACATTTGTGTCACCTAGTTAACTAGTTAAAAAATGCAATGTGTATAACGAATAACATTTGATAATTTACCACGAAGTGCTTGAAACTTGAGAGTATACGTAGTATACCCTTGAATTTTAAAAATAATGTTGTAAGTACCTACACAACAGTGGCCAGACCCGGCTCAAGTGTTTAAACAAACATAGGCGAAATTTAGTTTTTGCCGCCCCTTGCGTGTAAATATTACATCAAATATTTTTTTTTATATATATAAAAATTGTTCCGGAAAAATGTCGCCCTAGGCGTGGGCCTATATCGCCTACCCTTTGAGCTGGGCCTGATAGTGGCGGTTCGTGCTATGGTGCACAGGAGCACGTTACCACCCAAAAACATTATATACAATTAGATTCTTGTAGTAAATGATCATTGATTAATATGCACATAGGCTGTAATTAACAAAAATTTTTATCAAAAAAAAAAAAAAGTTTTTGCAACTTTTCGTGTTGAAAAGTGTGTCTATTAACGATTAAATAATTAGCGGAGCTCACTTTCGTTGTGCTCCGGGCGGCCGTACAAAAATCAATTACATGCGTAGACATATCGGTTAGAAATACATAATTGTTAGGAGCACAATTAATTTGTGTACCGGATTTATTTTTATAAATGTATATAAATTATAAATTTATATATGTATCACGTCGATCGTGGAAATAAAAATGTTGTGTTTATGTTTCATACATAATAAGTTATTTTCTTCTAATTCTTCTAATTTATTTTTATTTTACCCTAACGAATAGCTAATACAGCTTAAAAAAATTAAATCTGCCTATGTCTATAACAAAATTAATAATTTTTTACCCGTCTACATAGGTATCTTACAAATTAATAGTGCATCATCTTATGTGAACATCAAAAGCCACAACTGGTATACGATGTATATGTAGTATACAGTATACTCTATGGTAGGGATGGGCATCTGACGGACCGCGTACTTTTTTTATCTGACCCGTGTGTTCTTTTACTTAAGAAAAAAAGACTTGAACATTTCATACAAAATTGTTTATAAAATTTTCTTTGTAATAAAAATAAATAAAAATCTTCTGGAAATTCGCAAGATAGTCTCTTTAGTGTTATAAAATGAAGTTTTGATGAAACCGGATATTGATAAAATGATAAATTATTTAAAAGTTGCATCTAAAAGTATAAAATGGAAGTAATATATCATAAAAACAAAATAAACTTAAAATATGTGTTTATATGCAAAATAAAATGTCAAGACTAACATTATGAAACCATGAAATGTATTTATTTCGTACTATGCTATTTTTGTGATTGCACAAAACAAATATGCAAAAGCACAATTCTCTGCCCTAGTTATAAACATTAATTATAAAAATTAATTGTAAATATACAACTTATCCTAATAACTCAAAATATTTACTGAGTACTTATATTGTAATTTTTTTAGACATTTCATAGTTTTGAAACAATTAAATTAAATTTATGCTGTTTATTAATACCTACTTGAAATTTTAGATTCTCTTTTTTTTTTTTTTTACACTAGTTAGAATATAATATGTTTAACCACTTCATTAAGAAATTTGGTTCAAGTCAATGGAATCTTTGCTCCTGTTTTAGGGGGGGCATGACTTTGATACAATTTTTTTTTTTTTTTTAAAAAAAAGAAACAATAATATATGCAAAATCATTTATAAAATTCTAATTTATAAGTGAACATAGTAACTTCTTGCTGGTCAAGTCATCTACAAATTTATACATACAAATTATTTATATGTAAAAAAAGGTACAAATATGTAGTTAATAATAATAATAATAATAATAATCTAATTATAATTTTTAATTAAGTACCAAGTAATTATTTATTATTATTATATAAAACAAATTCTTTAATGCGTTTTTGTTCTACAAACCGATCTATTATTTTCCATGCATCTAATTCTATATCGCGATGGACACGCAATATTGCCAAACTAGTCAATTTTTCCTGTCCAATTTGACATCTTAACCAAGTTTTTAATCTAATAAGCATGAACTATATAGAGCAAATACACTATGTGTATTATAAGTAGGTACCTCATATTATTACAAAAATATTAAAGTAATAATAGAAAAAAAAACAGATGTTAGTGGGGGGGATCAACCCCCCAAATATGCTTTGGTTCAATGACTATATTAATCATCTATAGAAATATAAAATAATTTACACTACAATGGAGCCTTGTTCAGCATAGGAGTTTTGAGGCCCCTCTTTTTAATTGTCTTAATTATTTTAATTTATACAATAAAAAGTCTATAAATACAATGAAATGAATATAAAATAGAATATTTAAAAGTAATATATATATATATATAAACCAGCAGTTCTCAAACTTTTTTGTTTGTGGAGCTCTCAGATGCTAAAAAAAAAAATTCAACAGAAATACCAATTTTACAACTGATAAAAAATTATGGATCAATAAATTCCTTTTTAACTTTTTTCTTTACAATGAGTGTGCACAATGTCGTATAAAATAAAATTTTTAGTTTAACTGAAAAAAAAAAAATATATAAATTTATTAAGTAATTTAAAAGTTTTACCTAATGAGAGGAATGATATTATTTTTTTTTATTTTCCAGTACTCTTCAATATTTGGCTTAATAGAAGAAAGTTGAATGCGCATGTCTGTTTCGGGCTTTAATTTTTTATATGATGAAAATTCAATTTCATAATGATATGTTATTGGTAAAGGTAGTATTCGTATAACTTTTTTAGCCAAAGATAAAAAATGATATTCATTTTGAATACTGCTACTACTCCAATAATTTATTATTAACATTTCATTGAACAACGTTTTTAAAGATGAATCAGTAGTTATTTCTATAAATTCTTCGTATTCAGCCTTAGAGATTTCTTCTGATTCATTTTTAATCAAAAAAGGATTTTTAATCCAATTATTTTTTTGCATATATTTTATTTCTCCAGTTGCTGGAAAATATTTATCTAATGAAATAAGTATTTTATTTAAATGTTGCACTATTTTGTCGTATATTTCATCAAATCTTCAATATTTCCATCAACTTTTTCAGATGGTTTTACTGTCCAAATAATATTGTTTAATATACAGACTATATAAAATACTAAATGTAACTTATAACAATTTAAGGAATAATAATATCTGTTATTTAATTTAGATGTGCCTGCGAAGTCCTTAATTAGTTTCGTGGAGTCCTAGGGCTCTGTGAAACACAATTCGAGAACCGCTGGTTATACATAAAACGTAAGTAATAAATATAATATACATTGAATACCAAAACATATTTAGGGTTATTTCTCCAATAAGATTGTTTTTTTCTTTAGTCTAAATTATTGGTACACACATATATATATATATATATATATATATAAACAACTTTATTTTTAGGACTGCGCTTACTTTATGAGTTGCCTTTGGACACAGCATACTTATCAAAATGGAGTACATAGTGATTTAGCTTGATGATTAATTTGGGTATAACATACAATTATTGGATTTTATATTTAGGTCTTATATATAAGATTGAATAGAATATAATTTGAATATTTATAAATACAGGTGACAATTTACTATATGTAACATATCTTGCAATACAGACAGGCATATTTTTGTTAAATATCTTTGTAGTAGGCCATGATCCTTGAAGAAGTCCTGTAGGAAATTGGATGCGGTTCCGCGTGCACCAAACCACAATCCAATGACTTCCCACTCTTCTATATTGTATAAAAGACGCCTTTGGTTGGAGGTACACGACAAACATATTAACTTTTTCTCGTTATTTACTTTGTATACTATGACAGTAGTTCAAAGGGCAACATATTGGCAATATTAAATGATGAAAGTGTATGATTTAACTCTAATAAAGTATCCAAGTTATACAAAATTTGACATAATACGGTGGATTAATATAATCTATATATATTATTATACTTATAATATTATTACTTATTTTCTATTTCATTCTTTAAATTTAAAAAATATCAAAACTTATTTTATAATATTATCAATATTATTTAGTTTTGAAATTTTTGATGTTTAAGAATTGTGTTATCAGATGACAAATTATTTCCTGATCTCTGTTCAAATGATTTGATTTCAGATTTTTTTCTTTTTTTCAGTTTTGTTGTATTTTTTCTCATTTCTCGTACATTTTTCAAATCATTTTCATAAATTGTCCAATCAGTAATTTGGTGATTCACATTCGTTGGATCTGTTATAACTTCATATTTTTCAATATCTACTTCAAGTAGATTCATTAGAGATACCATCAAATCATCTACATATGTATGAATGACTAGATCTGCTTTACGGTCCTAAATGAAACCATGAAATATTATTATTTTAAAATGTAATGTAATACTATAGATATTTTATCAAATAACTATGACTAAACACTCACACAATTTGTTTTTTGTAATTGCAAATAACAACTTTTCCCTTATTTTTTTTCGCATTAAATGGCACCAAATTTATTGGTTGAATTTGTAATGATGTACCCAAGCAAATGCATAAATCTGCCATTCTGTAAAGATTATAATAATAAAATAAAATTTAATAGTTCTATAAAATGTTCTGTTATATATATATATAACAGCTTAAGTGCAAAACATGACTATTAACAGTATCCAGATAATGTACACATTATCCATATGAGCTCGATAAAGCAAACACTTAAAATTTTAAATCATAGTTTTATAAATTAACTGGCTATTTTGTACATTAGATATTGATAGATAGATAAAATGACTGATTAGAAACAATATATACAAAACCTGGTATTATAATATATTTTCTATGGCACTAAATATAAAATGGAATTTTAAACTTACTGTAAAATAACAATAATAATAAATAATAGTAAGAATTCACATTAACATTATCTCTCACTACAACTTATCTGGCAATTTATTCATCATAATCGTTTGATGTTTATTTTCCATATTAAATTTTGCCTAATTTATATTAAGAATATCTACAAAATCAATATCATTATAATGATAGGTGAAATTCAATTGTGTTTGGAGTAAAACGTGAACGCCTAAAATAGAAACTCTGTTAAAAAGACAAATTTTACGTGTGTTTGAATAAATTGATTGTAAAAAAAAAAAAACTAGAATTCTATTTATTCATTAAAAAAAAAAAATATTCTGAAATAATATTGGAAATTAAAAATGTAAAATCAAACCAAAAATTTAACATTTAAAAAAATATGATGTAATCACTAATAATGGGGAAGACAAATTGTTTTATCCTATAGATAGTAGTGTTTCAACAATCTACTACTACAAATTGAAAGTATGTATGAAATTTTATGAAATCCATTATAGGGTATGGGAGATAACACAGAACAATTGCTGAGATAAAGAAGAAATATAAAAATATCACACAAGAAATTATATTTATGTACTTAAAATGTTATGAACCTTGCTAAACAACTCTATTAAATTCTTACTTAGAATGTAATTCAGCAAGCTCTAATTCCTCAACAGGTAATTGATGTTCCCAATCTAATATTGTATCGTATAAAACTCCTCGACATTGGATTCCAAAAATTATTTTTTCCGATGCATTTTATATTTAAGCATCGTTGCCCAACTGTTTTTACAGCAGTTTTACTGACATAACTCCTTAAGTGCAAACAAGACAGTAAAATTATTATTTATGTTTCGTCATTTATGACATTGTTGATATTATAACAAATTACTTATTTTATTTTATGGACATCAAAACATTTAAAGAAAATAATAAATCATATAGAATCAAAAAAAATGTTAGAAAAGATTGAATTCTTATAAAGATATGTTAATTCCATTTATAATTCATATAAATATTTTAGTTATAAGATAAAAATATACCTTTTGCATTTATTACATTTCATAGTAAACATATTTCCATGAACTTCGGAAATATATTGACGAAGTAATCCTGATTTTAGATGTAAACCATCAATATTCTGACTGACAACATACTTAGCATAACCTAAATATATAAGGTAGTTTAGATTACTTTTATATAATATAACATTTATATAGTTTATAATAAATAAATTCAGTCATAGTTATTGTATATCATGCATAGAATTTAAAAAATAAGTTATATTATAATAGTTTTATTATAGTTTACTTTGTTTTGGTCAATTTTTAAATATTAGCTTAATCAAGTTAAAACTATATACCAATAATAATTGAGTATTTATGTTATAAAATTATGTACTTTATCAAAATAGTTAACTATTCTGATGAAGTAAAATATTTCATTTTCTTAAGTAAAATATTGATGGTAAAAATATTTAAAGTTTAAGTTATTTCAATATTATTAAATGAAAGTTTATTTTAATATACATTTTTTTTTTCAACGAGATTATTTTGTATCACTATAAATGTTAGCAGTGATACCACAATAATGATTAGCATTAACAAATATAACAATTTAAAAATTAAATTAAAATTAAAACAGTAAAATATTGTATCCGTAACAATTGACTGAAACAAATTGATCCTTTAATCGGCCAATATTTTTTCAACTTCTGTAAAATTTTAGTTGAAATTTATTCTAAACCTGTTAGTCAAAATAAATCTACTTATACATAGACAATAAATTAACAACCAATAGTTGTAGTGATATTAGTCATATTAACTTTTACGATAGTAAATTTGATATCACAACATAACACTAAGTGAAATAAATAATTAAAATTAATAATTAATATGAGATTAGCTAGTTACTAACTTTAATAAACTAATGTATCATGAATAAATTTGTATTATATCACAATTTATAGGTATTATTATTGAAAAAAAAAAAATATATATATATATAAACATAAAAAAATTTATATCATAATAAAAATATTTATTTAATAAAATATATAACTACATTTTTATAATAAAAAAACATTATATATAATGAAGATTATAACACAATATTGTTTATACATCTCAATATATCATTGGATATTTATTATTAGAATCATTAAAATATTTAGAGTAAATTTCAACCAAAAATATACAACGTGGAAAAATAAGAAAACATTTTAGCAAGATAAATGATGTAAATTAAATATTCTAAATACACTCTAAAGATACATTTTTAATATTAATTAAAATAATATCTAAGCAATAAGATTGTAAATTAAAAAGTGAAAATCCATACCTTTGTTAATCATACTTTTGATTGCCATGTGTGTTAGTGTTGGTTTAGCATCATTGAAATCTAAACTAATTTCTGGTTTCTTACCTTCTTTTTCTAAAGTCCACACACCTTTTGGTCCTCTAAAATAAATATATTATTAAAAAAATTTTTAGGTAGAAGTAAATTTAATATATAAAACAACTTTAAACTTCATCTTTAACATGAATATAAAATAAATTTGAAATTTATACCAACAATAATTATTAACTTTTATTCATCATTATAATTTAGAATATACTAGCTGATTTTTTCAATAAATATGACAAAATTTTTCCATAATTTACTAAATTTTTTTATGAATAAGACCTTACAAAATAAAAAAAAAAATCAATAAATTATAGTAGCATTATTTATCTACTCGTACATCTCTTAAGAGTTAATACATATTTTGAAACTTGATTGTAAAATCATTTACTTAAGAGATGAAATTAATTAAGAGAATATATTATTCCTTTTTATGAAATAAAGTCAATAAAAATTGTATCGTAATATTAGAACTATTATTTAAAACTGTAACATAAAATAGTTTATTTTATAGTATTAACTACAGCGTATAGGTCATTAAATAATAGTAATAGTTATAATGATAATATAAGTTTTAGCCAAGAAATTATTAAAGAAAAATTCTGCATTAACGACTGATAATTTAACAAATACATTTGAAAATATTTATTTATGATATATATAGTTTATTGATATTGAAGTCCAAAAAAATCAGACATGTTTAATTAATTATCTTTTAAATACTAGTTAAATTAAATTAAATTAGTTCAATCAAATTTGTTTTTAAGAATTATACTGATAATACACCTATTCCAGATAGGATTTTAATAATATTATATATTTACCTGAAATCAGGTATACCTGCTGATGTACTTATACCAGCGCCAGTATGAAAAACTGTATATTTAGATTCTTTAATCCAATTTGAAAGTAGTGAAATCTTTTGTTGTAAAACATCAGGAGGATCAAAAACCTAACAAAATAAAAAATAAAAATAGTTTATTTTATTTTAAAAATGTAAAAATAAAAGATATAATTATTTAATCATATTATTTTGCTCACCTCATTCATACCAACTTTCCCTTTATATTCATATGGAGATAAACCTTCTGCATAGTTGGAAGACATTTTCTTTAACTAAAGATGTAATTAAAAATCTAAAAAAAATTGAATAATAATAACATTAATATATTTTTCTATTATTTCAGATGTATAATGCACAGTTTGTTATCAAAATTATTTGATATTTATAGCTAATATTTCTCCTACTGATAGTAAAATATAAGCATTTTTGTAATAAAAACATTTTTCCTACTGTATAACAAAATAATAATTAAATAAAAGAAAAATGTTCATTTAAATTATATTATTGTTATAAGAAATTGTGTATTATAAGCAAATACTTCAAAACTGAATTCTGGTATATATATTGATAAAAAAGATTTTTTTTTTTTTTGTTATTAGTTTATGAACATTGATCCAATGTTGGGTGACGACCCATATTTTGGGAAATGCTGCTTTAGAACATTTTGTATTGGGCATAAATTACAGCTGTAAAATTAATACATTTAATGGGTGGATAATGTAGGAATGTAAGAAACAAATAATCAAAGAACACATTTTATAGGTAGTTAAAACATTCAGTTTGGTTGTTTCATGTAATAACTACTTTTTAACTAATTGATTTTGATGATAAATTTAAGCCGAAACGAATGTACAACCGTTTAATCGTTAAGATTAAAGAATATGATACATCAAATACTACTAATAGCTAAATTAATTTTCAACAAAATAATATTAAATACAATTTAAAATTAAATGGACCATTTACCGTTCTATTAACAATTAGTGTTCATAATTTAATCAATCAGACAAATAAGACTTGATCCAAAAGTGTTCGTTTATGTATCCAACAATAAATGATGAATGGATAATTTACATTAATTTCATCGATTTCGAGACGCCGACATCCTCGGCATAATTATTATTATTTCAGATGTTTTGTTCATGATTATGAAAAATAATAATTCTATTGTTTTTAGCGTTATCAATAAAATCCTAATACTATTATCTATTAAATGCTTGGATAATATCTTTGTAGTAGATACTTACATAATCAAAGTTTATTATCATGGCAAGCAGATAAATGATATCATTTTTGATAGATACCAGTTCGCAAAATCAGTTGTCAAATTTATATTTGTATTAAAAAATGATTTATATTTTACACATTTTCTTTGAGATGTGAAACTTTTGTTTATTTGTTTTTTATTTTTTAATAAAAACAAGATTACAAAAATCAAATATTTTTTTCAAAAGGTATGGATGATATTCATTCTTTTTGTTGTTATTTTCTAATTATTATAAACATTTACTTGTAAATAATTTAGTGTATCATACATGCATATACAGAGGCAGATCTAGGGATCTAGGAGGTCACTTGACTCACAGTTAATATTTATGTTCACAAAATTGGCTTCTTGTAGACAACTTATATTTTTGTAATTTTTTTTATTTTTTAAGTGTGCCAAGTATAGTTTGAAGTTAGAACTAGACTATGAAAAATGCCCTAGTTTTCACTTTCCAAATGATGCCACTAGCTTAATTATATATTACAGTAAAACATCTCATTGCCAGGCTCCATGTTAGACGGATTTCTTTTTAAAATAAAATAAACGTTACTGTTTTGAATGATAATCATGAATAAACTCAAAAACACATATTATATGATTATAAAAAGTTTTTTTTGCTATAAGATATATATATATATATATATTTATGTACAAGTATTTATTAAAAATATTTATATGATTACTTATAATACATATTATATATTATATGTATACATATGCAAATATGCAAAGATGGTAATTAACATTTTATGAACGAACAGTATATAAGAAGTATATAATTGGTAGCTATATCACTTCATTATATCAAAAAAAATATTTATAATTTGTAATAATTAATAATTCATAATTTTGTAATTCTATATTACTAGTGCTATGTTTTGTAGACTGGATCGGACTAGTTAATCAATGCTTAGACCGAAACTAGACCAAACTAAATTATGATTTGACAGTATGAACCAAACTAAACTAATTTGTTTTACATCTTAAGCAAACCAAACTAGACCAGTTAATTTTTAAAATAATTAATATACTAAGCTGAACCAATTTAAATTGAATCAAGACCAAATTCTATCGACCTAATATTAGTTGGAGTCAAACTGATATAATTTGAATTTGATAACAAGATCACACTAAATCACAAAATTATTTTTTTTCAAATATTTTATTGAAATGTTTTTGATAAATTGTTTTCTATCATAATTTATTGTTTGTAAGATTATATAGATGTATATTTTGTAGTGTACATAACATCATTATAACATTTTATATTTATTCATTGTTTCAATTGTGATGTGTTGTTTTATAACTATACAAGTTTAGCTCTAGCTTTTTAAAAAAACTTGTTTCAACTATTTAAAATAAATTGATCAATTTCTTGAGAATATTATTTCTAAAGCAACTACTGAATTGAAAATATTTTTTAATGAAAAACTTAAAATAATTTCAATATAAGTATTAGGTATTAAATAATAAATAGTTAAATTATTTGAAAAATGTTTGTATTATAGAAAAAAAATTAAAAAATTGAGTTACTAAAACCATTAAATTTATTACTAATCATATAAATTGGTGGTTTTATAATAAATAATATTAGATACTTCATTTTTTAAATTTATAGTTCATATTTTCATTTAAAAGTACATAGTGGTTTTATTGATATTTTACTTATTATTCAAGTGATATATATTAGTTTTAGTAATTTTCAATATTAAATGTATTAACTATAACTTATTATAGTTTAGAAGTACTAAATATTGTAGGATTAAGATCAATTGGTTTAACTAAGATTTAAGTATTTTCTTGAATTATTAACTTAAATACGTATTAAGTTAAATTATTATGCACTTATACTATAAATATTTTATTTTATATTATAAACTAACTTTTTTAATATGTTTGCTTTTTCTAGGGGCTGTTATACTGATTAAATATGGATATAGATCAGTTGGGTAAAGATGCAAAACTAGCAGCAACAAAGTATTTTACCAATATGCTTAAAAAACCAGGACAGCTGGAGAAAGTTGAACAATTGAAGAATCGAATTTCACGTAAGAAAACTTCTACAGAAGCTATGTTAAAAACAGCTATGCAAAGTCAATTAGACGGAGTTACAATTGGAATGGAACAACTGAAAGATGCGTTAGATGATATAAGTAAAGTTAAATCAATTTTAAATCAAACAAAGCAATCATTTATCAATTTACCATCTCTTGGGTATAAATTACAAGATGTCCGTACCAAGCAAATGCAACATTCTCAATATTTAACAGCCAATGAAAATATGAAACACTTATTTACAGTACCTGAGAGCATTGAAAAAACTAAACAGTGGATAAATGATGGCAAATTCTTACATGCTCACCAATGTTTAATAGATCTTGAAAACTCAAGGGATGATCTTCTGTTTGAAGTACATAAGTTACCAAATCAAGCTCCTAGTGATAAAATACTACTCAAAGCATATTTTGAAGATGTTGAAGTTATGTCTAATATGTTGGAAAAACAAATAAAATTAGTACTAAGTAGAACACTAAATACTGTTAGAAAAGAACCTATGGTAATTGTAACTGTGCTACGTATAATAGAAAGAGAAGAGCGTGCTGATATATTTGCTTTACAACGTCAAAAGCAATCTGGGTTTCTGCCACCGGGTCGTCCAAAAAAATGGAAAGAAATGGCATTTGATGTGCTCCAAAAATCAGTCGATCAACGAATAGAAGGTACTCAGGTAAATGAAAGATCTGACAATAAAATGTGGCTTGTGACATACCTGGAACTTTGTCGGCAATTAATACTTGAAGATTTGCGAGTTGTTAAAACTCTCTGTGTTCCTTGCTTTCCGCCATCATATAATATTTTTGATAAATTTGTTAATATGTACCATTCTAGTCTTTCAGCAAATTTAGAAGATATTATATCAAATGGATTAGAAGGTAACGAGTATGTGACGATTATATCATGGGTGACTAATACATATTCAGGAGTTGAGTTGATGAAGCATCCCGAATTGAATATAGATATTGGTAAAGTTGGTACTTTATTAAAATCGTCAATTATTTTTGATTTACAGTCAAAATACTTGGATTACATCAAAGGTAATTACAAAGAATGGATGTTAAAAACATTGGATACTGAAAAGAATGATTGGTATGCTGGTGCTTCACCTGAAGTCGGTCCTGATGGATGTTTTCATACAGCGGCTCCAGTTATTATATTTCAAATGATCGATCAAAATTTGCAAGTCACTAAAACAATCAGCCAGCACTTAACACATAAAGCATTATTATTAAGTGTAGACAGTGTTAGTTTGTATGGATTATCTTATAAAGAAGCTGTTATTGAGTTTAAGAAAAAACACTTTGAGGACAGAGACAAAGTACCTTTCTTTACACATTGTATAATCACAGTACTTAACAATTGTTTGCAAATTATTGAATTAGCTTTAGAAATGAAACAACATTATTGGAGTAGTGATTTTAAGGATCAGTCGAGTACTGCCTATGAAAAATTAATTAAGACTTTTCAAAATCTTAGAGATGAAGCAGCACAATTTCTTTTAGAAGAAGCATTTCTTGATCTGGATATTCATTTTCAAGATTTGATAACTTCCAAATGGCTAACCAGCTTCATATCTATTGAAACAATTTGTGTGACCTTAGAAGATTATTTTCAGGATTATACTCATTTAAAACCAAAGAATTTGGAGTATATAATTTTGGAAGCTCAGGATATAATAGTACGGCGTTATATAATAGCTATGCTACAGAAAAAAATTAATTTTAAAACATATGAAGAGCGTCGTGCAGCAGCTGATAAAATGACCAAGGAAGTGGATCAATTAAAATCATTTTTTATGCGTGTTGCACCTTTAGTAACACGTGACAAAGATTCACCTTTTGATGCAGTTATAAAATTATCTGAAGTATTGAAAAGTGAAGATTCTGAAATACTTTCTTTGGATTTGCATACGCTTGTAAAAATTTACCCTGACATAACAGAGGATCAATTGACTAGATTGTTGAGCTTGAGAGGTGATTTGAGTAGATCCGACATACGTGAAAAAGTACAGTATGCGATCCAAAACAATAAGGAACTTGCTGGCACCACATTAACTAAGAGTATATTTCAACAAATACACTTGTAGTATAAAAATAGCAACTAAAACTAAATATCTAAAAATAATTAAGGTATAAGTTACAATTAAAGAATTGTATATTATTATTATTACTATTATTATTATGAAATATATTTATATACAGTTATATAATCCTAGTATGATAAGTTATTCTAATATAAATAATTGAAGGCTATGTTAAATTTATGTATTAATAAATATTTATCCTTGTACTTGATGTCTGTTATAATACAATTTTTAGTATATTTACAATACTTTTAATGTGTTTCTTATTTTTTAAACGTTAGTTACTAGTTTGAACTAGAAACAATATTGGTTTTAAATGGTGACCTCAAATCTAATAAATAAGTTTAATTGTTATTTAATGTATTAAATATAATTCATAAATGATTTAGTTTTTTCTAAAAAAATTAAATAACTAAATCTATTAACACTCTGGTGATTTTTTTCTTGTGAAAATAGTAATTTCATTATTGAAAAAATCAAATACATCAACTAAAAAAAAAAAAAAATGTGTATAAGTATGCTTTCAAGTTTCTTTATAATCTCTTTGACTATCTACTGTATACTATTATAATACATATGGAAATCCGACATTGTATTTGTAGCGTTATTTTTGAGGTTGTTACTGGAATAATCAAGAAATATTGACTACATAATAATTTGATAACCAAAAGTGTATATGATCATAATAAATAGATAGAAGAATTTAAAGTTGAATCAAAGGCATGTTAGTACATGTCATGTTAAACAAAATTCTAATGCAAATACATTATCATGTATGATATTTTATTAGATTATCCATAAAACCATTAGTTGAATATAAGTAAATTTTATAAAAACATATTATCGAAGTATACAATATGTTCAAATTATTAAGTAGTTTACCAGATTATTAATATGTATTATTTATTATTAGACTTTCCAATGAAATCTAAAAAAAAATTGACCTTAGCCAATTGAAAACATACATATGGAAATTTGATTTAATTTCGTTTCAAGTTTATTAAATTACGTACATCACCCCAGCCGAACCTTATTGGAATTTTTGAAAATTTACTTCACCAAGATTTAGTATGAAATTTGTATGAATTTGTACGACCATTTTCAGAATTTGTACTATTTTAGTTTTCCCGTTATCTAACAAAATCCATAGGTCGGGCTGGAGTGACGTCACCCCATCCCAATCTAAAGGGAAATTTTAACGTTTTCGATTTTTTTTC
Source organism: Sipha maydis (assembly GCA_034509805.1). Taxonomy (NCBI): domain Eukaryota; kingdom Metazoa; phylum Arthropoda; class Insecta; order Hemiptera; family Aphididae; genus Sipha; species Sipha maydis. The sequence continues at coordinate 43,308 of JASXSY010003350.1, forward strand.
AATGCCATATTTTAGTGCATAATTAGTATGGATTTGTACGACCATTTTCAGAATTTGTACAATCTTAGTTTTTCTGTTAACGAACAAAAACCATAGGTCGGGCTGGAGTGACGTCACCTCATTTCGGGGGGTCATTCGCGGAGGGAAGTCGTTGTACAAAGCATAGGAATTCTATAGGAATTCTAGGAAGTCTGTGGATGTCTATAGTTTCTAAAATAAATCTAGGAATTCCTAATGAAGTCTTGGAATTTTTAAGAATCTTGAACACCCGACCAAACATTATTTACTCAATATCCTATACATATACCTACAAAATTAAGAACATGTTTATTAAACAAAGAAATTCAACTAATAATTGGAAAGCATACTGCCACAGTTGACCATTTATGTATAATAATTTCTACAAAAACAAAATATCAGCATAAATTGACTGCATTTGATTTAAAAGCTACAATAAATACAAGGTGATTCGCCAAGCGTAAGACACTCATTATCAGGGGCGTTCCGAACGGGGGGGGGGGGGGGGGGTAAGGGGGGTGCCTACCCCCCCATGATGTTTTGTCAGTCGGCAAATTGTAAATTTGGTGAAAAAACTTGACACAGTCGGCAAAATGTCAGGCATATTTCATTATAGCATCGTAATCACGGATTGCGTTGTAATTGTAGATATAGCGTTCAAAATATTATTATATTTTATTACATATTATAAACTATGTAGACCGTAGACACAATAGACGAATAGAGTTGAGCTTAATATAATATACGATATTATACTTTATAATGAGTTGTTTACACTGAATAGCTACTATAAATTTAATTTCTGGTAATACCACTATACGGACTACGGACTACACAGTTTAGATTGATTAGAATGATCGGAAATACTCTCAAAATACCCGTGTTATACTGTTATCGTGAGTCACGACACAAACAATCGACAAAAGCATAACGTGCGAACGCTGTAGACCCTCTGCAGACTTTGTGTGTGTGTGTGTTTAGATTTGTGTTATTGGTGATTATTTAATATTCTACGTTGACGATTGCAGGGATAACATAGGTTCCATACTTATTCTTTTTTCTATGAAGATTTCTTGAGTGTAACAGTGTAAGCATTTATAATAATTATTATTTACTATTAAACGTGTTTACTATTTTAAGGCAACAAATGTAGGGATACAGTAATTTTTTACCTTATATTATATTATATAATTGTATATTTGTATATTTGTACTACATTAGCGACTAATTATTCAAGGAAGATTTTGAAACAAAGTTTCCTCCTAGAAATCTTTAACTACCTACCAATAAATAATGACAATAATAATAATAAGTAGGTAATATAGAAATGTTTTATATGAATTTCAAAGTATGTACAATAGCTCGTGTTTTATATTATGGCACACAAACACATTATGTATAAATTATTAGGTATTTTGATGGGTTTGTTATTAGTTATTACTAGGGCTCGGAAGTTGTTGCATTTGCATGTTTTTTTTGAACCGTTAGATTTATTGCTAAGTGAGCTTGAAATTTGTTCTAAGACATTACGAAAAACACATCAAAAGTTTATAGTGCATATTTTTGCATATTTAGTGATTTTTTGATTTTAGAGAATATTTCTTAATTTTACAATTTTTTTAGAGCATATTTTATAATTTATGAAGATTTACTATGAAAATTTGTAAATAAAAAAAATAAATAAATTATTATTGAGAGATATTATTAGATATTCTTGTATCGCATTTTTTTTTTTTAATTATTATTGAAAATTAAAAATCAGAATTATTTTTATTGTTTTGCTTTTTCATGTTTATAATATTTTATAAAATATTTCTGCAAATAATAATGTTATGTAAAAAAATAAAATATAAGTGCACATTTTTAGAGTATATTTGTACTTTTTTATGCACATAAGTGCATATTTTTAGAGCATATTTGTACTTTTTTAAGCGCATAAGTGCATGCATATTTAGTACTTTTTTAGTGCATTAAGTTCCGAGCCCTAGTTATTACTTTATAACTTAGCCAATAGTATCTTATTTATTAATATTTACTAATATTTATTACTAATTGTCATCTATTTTCTAAATACTAAAATCGTTAACAAATGGTCTCTCCTCAAACATCGACGTGTGAAAATGTAAGCTACAAACTAGTATTAATAATTAGTAATTACAAATTGTGTGACTTCTAAGTATAATAATATTAATATAAATTGTATATTATATATATATGTTTTGTTTTTAATATAAATTATAATGATGATAACTATATTCCAGTTTAATAAAATATTTGAATACGTATATTTGTTTTGTATTAGCATTTCACTCATACATAAAAACATAAGTGTACAATTACTACATTTTTTTCTCGTCATATTAATGTAGTCGGCAATTTTTCAAACTGATAACCCCCCCAAATAGGGAAGCTTCGGAACGCCCCTGCTCATTATCTCAAAAACTATTTAATTTTTCCAATTTTTTTTTTCAAAAATTTAAATCTACGTTGTTCTTGAATTATATAATTGTTTAATATTTTTCACCCTTATATTTATTGGTATACCACTACCAACTTTTGTTTTTAAAACGGCAATACATACTAAAAATGTCATAATTTAGTAAAGCTTTTTTTCTTATGAATTATTACGTTTAAATTTTCATTTTTTGTTAATTCGTTAACGAGACAGAGCTTAGATAGCTTAGATAATTGGGTGGTTTTGGGAGGTATTTGTATTAAATTTTGTAATAATTAGTCAGTACACCAAGCCGCAGCAATACTTTTTTTTATATATTATTTTATTTACATAGGTGATCACGAACCTGCCATAACTGTCCCAACTGGACATGCTTCAGACACAGGCGCGGATCCAGCCTACCTTAAGGGGGGGGTGGCGGATTACAAATAATATCGCAATAATATTGTTGTTATCGACACTTCATATGTTTATGTTGTAAAAATAAAAGACGAAAATTTGTGACAATAACAATTAACAATACATTAGAATGGTATAACACAAAATAATGTAATTTAATAGTACAACAAATTAGATACAACACATTTTGATACGGCTGACGGGGGGGGGGCGGTCGCCCCTACCGCCCCCCCCTGGATCCGCGCCTGTTCAGACATGCTGGACAGCTGCAGAACTTGTCGTTTCATTTCCATAACCAAAAATGGGTACCAACAAACATGTTATTAATTTTGTAGGTATAGGATATTGAATAAATAATGTTTGGTCGGGTGTTGAAGATTCTTAAGAATTTCAAGACTTCATTAGGAATTCCTAGACTTCCTTTAAAAATCATAGACATCCATAGACTTCCTAGAATTCCTATAGAATTCCTATGCTTTGTACACCGATTCCCTTCGCGAATGACCCCTCCGAACTGAGGTGACGTCACTCCAGCCCGACTTATGGTTTTTGTTAGATAACGGGAAAACTAAAATAGTACAAATTCACACAAATTACGTACTAAAATATGGCATTGAAAAAAATCGAAAACGTAAAATTTCCCTTTAGGTTGGGATGGGGTGACGTCACTCCAGCCCGACCTATGGTTTTTGTTAGATAACGGGAAAACTAAAATAGTACAAATTCTGAAAAAAATCGTACAAATTCATACAAATTACGTACTAAAATATGGCATTGAAAAAAATCGAAAACGTAAAATTTCCCTTTAGGTTGGGATGGGGTGACGTCACCCCAGCCCCACCTATGGTTTAAGTTCGATAACGGAAAAACTAAGATCGTACAAATTCTGAAAATGGTCGTACAAATTCATACAAATTTCATACTAAAGCTTGGTGAAGTAAATTTTCAAAAATTTCAATAAGGTTGGGCTGGGGTGATGTACGTTATTAAATTAGCAGGAAATACTAACTTTAATTCTGTCTTGAACGGTTGACACTATAGGTAATAGTTTGATAAAATTTGAGTATAAAAATTAAAATATCAAACACAATAGATACTTGCAGAGGCGTATTTAGATAGGGGCTATGGGTTCCGTTGCCTAGAGCGGCAAATTTTCATTTTGTACTTTACATACCTACTGATTACTGAAGTCAATCATTAATATTTTTCTTAGTAAATGTGTACCATAGATGCATAGAATACAATAGTATTTATATAACATGCTTATGATGGGTTAGTGACAAAATATTTTAGATTCTGAACGGAGTGAAGAATGTATTGATTTTACAATGATGTGTGTTTTTTTTTTTTTTTTTTTTTTTTTTTTGTGTCTGTCGACACGATTTGGGGCAGTAAAAATGCTTCGATTGCCTTATGTAGCAACTTTTCTGAAAGAAAAGTGAATCTATTTGGTACTTTGGGGGGTCAAAAGTAAAAAATTTTC
>JASXSY010003351.1:0-22362 GCA_034509805.1 Sipha maydis
AGTATGGCTTGAGTTGGAGTACTGAGAATCATTTGCACACAAACGAAATATGAAGACAGCAGTATAACTATAACGGCAACAACAACCTAAAACAAAAATTAAATTTTATTAGCATCATAGTCAACTAGATTAAAACTTAAATAAATATAAAGTAATGGATTACGCTCAAATATAAAATATAACGGTTCCATTTGAATTTTCGAAAACATAAACATATTTTTATCATTTATATAGACAGAGCATCCTTAAAAAAAGAGAAATAAAACTAAACATCAAAGTTTAAATAACACTAAACATAATTGCTATGACTGGAAAATAGTTATTGATCCAAAATATATTATCAGCAAGTAAATCAATGAAAAATCTCAGAAAATACTGAATCGGATACAATGTTTTGAGAAAATTAATGCCCAAATGGTACAAGTGTTAGAAATGGAAACTATATCTATATAATGACTTAAATCAAAGTATCATCAAACATTTATATCTTTCACAATGAAATATAAAACATATGATTGTAATAACTTTTCCATATTTGTAAAAAATAATAAGTGATAGTTAAATTGAATACAAAGTGAATTTATACAATGTGACAAATAATAAATGAAAAACAATAATACAACAAATGTATTATTACTTAAGCTATAATAGATCCAATTATCTGAGTTTTAATGAATATATGTTGTAAAGCCGGATTTGTTCAAAATTTAACTTAACGGATTTTAGATTGATACATATCTTAAGTATGCATCTATGATGCGCGAATATTTACAACTTGACTACATCGATGTATTAATTATTGAGATACATTTGACAAAAACAAAGTATAATATTAAAAATTATTTATTTATAAATCGTACTTAGATATATTTCATATGAAACTAATTGCCTTCCAGAAATATAGTATGGCTTGAGTTGGAGTACTGAGAATCATTTGCACACAAACGAAATATGAAGACAGCAGTATAACTATAACGGCAACAACAACCTAAAACAAAAATTAAATTTTATTAGCATCATAGTCAACTAGATTAAAACTTAAATAAATATAAAGTAATGGATTACGCTCAAATATAAAATATAACGGTTCCATTTGAATTTTCCGAAAACATAAACATATTTTTATCATTTATATGGACAGAGCATCCTTAAAAAAAGAGAAATAAAACTAAACATCAAAGTTTAAATAACACTAAACATAATTGCTATGACTGGAAAATAGTTATTGATCCAAAATATATTATCAGCAAGTAAATCAATGAAAAATCTCAGAATATACTGAATCGGATACAATGTTTTGAGAAAATTAATGCCCAAATGGTACAAGTGTTAGAAATGGAAACTATATCTATATAATGACTTAAATCAAAGTATCATCAAACATTTATATCTTTCACAATGAAATATAAAACATATGATTGTAATAACTTTTCCATATTTGTAAAAAATAATAAAGTGATAGTTAAATTGAATACAAAGTGAATTTATACAATGTGACAAATAATAAAATGAAAAACAATAATACAACAAATGTATTATTACTTAAGCTATAATAGATCCAATTATCTGAGTTTTAATGAATATATGTTGTAAAGCCGGATTTGTTCAAAATTTTAACTTAACGGATTTTAGATTGATACATATCTTAAGTATGCATCTATGATGCGCGAATATTTACAACTTACTACATCGATGTATTAATTATTGAGATACATTTGACAAAAACAAAGTATAATATTAAAAATTATTTATTTATAAATCGTACTTAGATATATTTCATATGAAACTAATTGCCTTCCAGAAATATAGTATGGCTTGAGTTGGAGTACTGAGAATCATTTGCACACAAACGAAATATGAAGACAGCAGTATAACTATAACGGCAACAACAACCTAAAACAAAAATTAAATTTTATTAGCATCATAGTCAACTAGATTAAAACTTAAATAAATATAAAGTAATGGATTACGCTCAAATATAAAATATAACGGTTCCATTTGAATTTTCCGAAAACATAAACATATTTTTATCATTTATATAGACAGAGCATCCTTAAAAAAAGAGAAATAAAACTAAACATCAAAGTTTAAATAACACTAAACATAATTGCTATGACTGGAAAATAGTTATTGATCCAAAATATATTATCAGCAAGTAAATCAATGAAAAATCTCAGAAAATACTGAATCGGATACAATGTTTTGAGAAAATTAATGCCCAAATGGTACAAGTGTTAGAAATGGAAACTATATCTATATAATGACTTAAATCAAAGTATCATCAAACATTTATATCTTTCACAATGAAATATAAAACATATGATTGTAATAACTTTTCCATATTTGTAAAAAATAATAAAGTGATAGTTAAATTGAATACAAAGTGAATTTATACAATGTGACAAATAATAAATGAAAAACAATAATACAACAAATGTATTATTACTTAAGCTATAATAGATCCAATTATCTGAGTTTTAATGAATATATGTTGTAAAGCCGGATTTGTTCAAAATTTTAACTTAACGGATTTTAGATTGATACATATCTTAAGTATGCATCTATGATGCGCGAATATTTACAACTTACTACATCGATGTATTAATTATTGAGATACATTTGACAAAAACAAAGTATAATATTAAAAATTATTTATTTATAAATCGTACTTAGATATATTTCATATGAAACTAATTGCCTTCCAGAAATATAGTATGGCTTGAGTTGGAGTACTGAGAATCATTTGCACACAAACGAAATATGAAGACAGCAGTATAACTATAACGGCAACAACAACCTAAAACAAAAATTAAATTTTATTAGCATCATAGTCAACTAGATTAAAACTTAAATAAATATAAAGTAATGGATTACGCTCAAATATAAAATATAACGGTTCCATTTGAATTTTCCGAAAACATAAACATATTTTTATCATTTATATAGACAGAGCATCCTTAAAAAAAGAGAAATAAAACTAAACATCAAAGTTTAAATAACACTAAACATAATTGCTATGACTGGAAAATAGTTATTGATCCAAAATATATTATCAGCAAGTAAATCAATGAAAAATCTCAGAATATACTGAATCGGATACAATGTTTTGAGAAAATTAATGCCCAAATGGTACAAGTGTTAGAAATGGAAACTATATCTATATAATGACTTAAATCAAAGTATCATCAAACATTTATATCTTTCACATTGAAATATAAAACATATGATTGTAATAACTTTTCCATATTTGTAAAAAATAATAAAGTGATAGTTAAATTGAATACAAAGTGAATTTATACAATGTGACAAATAATAAATGAAAAACAATAATACAACAAATGTATTATTACTTAAGCTATAATAGATCCAATTATCTGAGTTTAATGAATATATGTTGTAAAGCCGGATTTGTTCAAAATTTTAACTTAACGGATTTTAGATTGATACATATCTTAAGTATGCATCTATGATGCGCGAATATTTACAACTTACTACATCGATGTATTAATTATTGAGATACATTTGACAAAAACAAAGTATAATATTAAAAATTATTTATTTATAAATCGTACTTAGATATATTTCATATGAAACTAATTGCCTTCCAGAAATATAGTATGGCTTGAGTTGGAGTACTGAGAATCATTTGCACACAAACGAAATATGAAGACAGCAGTATAACTATAACGGCAACAACAACCTAAAACAAAAATTAAATTTTATTAGCATCATAGTCAACTAGATTAAAACTTAAATAAATATAAAGTAATGGACTACGCTCAAATATAAAATATAACGGTTCCATTTGAATTTTCCGAAAACATAAACATATTTTTATCATTTATATAGACAGAGCATCCTTAAAAAAAGAGAAATAAAACTAAACATCAAAGTTTAAATAACACTAAACATAATTGCTATGACTGGAAAAATAGTTATTGATCCAAAATATATTATCAGCAAGTAAATCAATGAAAAATCTCAGAATATACTGAATCGGATACAATGTTTTGAGAAAATTAATGCCCAAATGGTACAAGTGTTAGAAATGGAAACTATATCTAGATAATGACTTAAATCAAAGTATCATCAAACATTTATATCTTTCACAATGAAATATAAAACATATGATTGTAATAACTTTTCCATATTTGTAAAAAATAATAAAGTGATAGTTAAATTGAATACAAAGTGAATTTATACAATGTGACAAATAATAAATGAAAAACAATAATACAACAAATGTATTATTACTTAAGCTATAATAGATCCAATTATCTGAGTTTTAATGAATATATGTTGTAAAGCCGGATTTGTTCAAAATTTTAACTTAACGGATTTTAGATTGATACATATCTTAAGTATGCATCTATGATGCGCGAATATTTACAACTTACTACATCGATGTATTAATTATTGAGATACATTTGACAAAAACAAAGTATAATATTAAAAATTATTTATTTATAAATCGTACTTAGATATATTTCATATGAAACTAATTGCCTTCCAGAAATATAGTATGGCTTGAGTTGGAGTACTGAGAATCATTTGCACACAAACGAAATATGAAGACAGCAGTATAACTATAACGGCAACAACAACCTAAAACAAAAATTAAATTTTATTAGCATCATAGTCAACTAAATAAATTAATAAAAACTTAAATAAATATAAAGTAATGGATTACGCTCAAATATAAAATATAACGGTTCCATTTGAATTTTCCGAAAACATAAACATATTTTTATCATTTATATAGACAGAGCATCCTTAAAAAAAGAGAAATAAAACTAAACATCAAAGTTTAAATAACACTAAACATAATTGCTATGACTGGAAAATAGTTATTGATCCAAAATATATTATCAGCAAGTAAATCAATGAAAAATCTCAGAATATACTGAATCGGATACAATGTTTTGAGAAAATTAATGCCCAAATGGTACAAGTGTTAGAAATGGAAACTATATCTATATAATGAGTTAAATCAAAGTATCATCAAACATTTATATCTTTCACAATGAAATATAAAACATATGATTGTAATAACTTTTCCATATTTGTAAAAAATAATAAAGTGATAGTTAAATTGAATACAAAGTGAATTTATACAATGTGACAAATAATAAATGAAAAACAATAATACAACAAATGTATTATTACTTAAGCTATAATAGATCCAATTATCTGAGTTTTAATGAATATATGTTGTAAAGCCGGATTTGTTCAAAATTTTAACTTAACGGATTTTAGATTGATACATATCTTAAGTATGCATCTATGATGCGCGAATATTTACAACTTACTACATCGATGTATTAACTATTGAGATACATTTGACAAAAACAAAGTATAATATTAAAAATTATTTATTTATAAATCGTACTTAGATATATTTCATATGAAACTAATTGCCTTCCAGAAATATAGTATGGCTTGAGTTGGAGTACTGAGAATCATTTGCACACAAACGAAATATGAAGACAGCAGTATAACTATAACGGCAACAACAACCTAAAACAAAAATTAAATTTTATTAGCATCATAGTCAACTAGATTAAAACTTAAATAAATATAAAGTAATGGATTACGCTCAAATATAAAATATAACGGTTCCATTTGAATTTTCCGAAAACATAAACATATTTTTATCATTTATATGGACAGAGCATCCTTAAAAAAAGAGAAATAAAACTAAACATCAAAGTTTAAATAACACTAAACATAATTGCTATGACTGGAAAATAGTTATTGATCCAAAATATATTATCAGCAAGTAAATCAATGAAAAATCTCAGAATATACTGAATCGGATACAATGTTTTGAGAAAATTAATGCCCAAATGGTACAAGTGTTAGAAATGGAAACTATATCTATATAATGACTTAAATCAAAGTATCATCAAACATTTATATCTTTCACAATGAAATATAAAACATATGATTGTAATAACTTTTCCATATTTGTAAAAAATAATAAAGTGATAGTTAAATTGAATACAAAGTGAATTTATACAATGTGACAAATAATAAATGAAAAACAATAATACAACAAATGTATTATTACTTAAGCTATAATAGATCCAATTATCTGAGTTTTAATGAATATATGTTGTAAAGCCGGATTTGTTCAAAATTTTAACTTAACGGATTTTAGATTGATACATATCTTAAGTATGCATCTATGATGCGCGAATATTTACAACTTACTACATCGATGTATTAATTATTGAGATACATTTGACAAAAACAAAGTATAATATTAAAAATTATTTATTTATAAATCGTACTTAGATATATTTCATATGAAACTAATTGCCTTCCAGAAATATAGTATGGCTTGAGTTGGAGTACTGAGAATCATTTGCACACAAACGAAATATGAAGACAGCAGTATAACTATAACGGCAACAACAACCTAAAACAAAATTAAATTTTATTAGCATCATAGTCAACTAGATTAAAACTTAAATAAATATAAAGTAATGGATTACGCTCAAATATAAAATATAACGGTTCCATTTGAATTTTCCGAAAACATAAACATATTTTTATCATTTATATAGACAGAGCATCCTTAAAAAAAGAGAAATAAAACTAAACATCAAAGTTTAAATAACACTAAACATAATTGCTATGACTGGAAAATAGTTATTGATCCAAAATATATTATCAGCAAGTAAATCAATGAAAAATCTCAGAAAATACTGAATCGGATACAATGTTTTGAGAAAATTAATGCCCAAATGGTACAAGTGTTAGAAATGGAAACTATATCTATATAATGACTTAAATCAAAGTATCATCAAACATTTATATCTTTCACAATGAAATATAAAACATATGATTGTAATAACTTTTCCATATTTGTAAAAAATAATAAAGTGATAGTTAAATTGAATACAAAGTGAATTTATACAATGTGACAAATAATAAATGAAAAAACAATAATACAACAAATGTATTATTACTTAAGCTATAATAGATCCAATTATCTGAGTTTTAATGAATATATGTTGTAAAAGCCGGATTTGTTCAAAATTTTAACTTAACGGATTTTAGATTGATACATATCTTAAGTATGCATCTATGATGCGCGAATATTTACAACTTACTACATCGATGTATTAATTATTGAGATACATTTGACAAAAACAAAGTATAATATTAAAAATTATTTATTTATAAATCGTACTTAGATATATTTCATATGAAACTAATTGCCTTCCAGAAATATAGTATGGCTTGAGTTGGAGTACTGAGAATCATTTGCACACAAACGAAATATGAAGACAGCAGTATAACTATAACGGCAACAACAACCTAAAACAAAAATTAAATTTTATTAGCATCATAGTCAACTAGATTAAAACTTAAATAAATATAAAGTAATGGATTACGCTCAAATATAAAATATAACGGTTCCATTTGAATTTTCCGAAAACATAAACATATTTTTATCATTTATATAGACAGAGCATCCTTAAAAAAAAGAGAAATAAAACTAAACATCAAAGTTTAAATAACACTAAACATAAAATTGCTATGACTGGAAAATAGTTATTGATCCAAAATATATTATCAGCAAGTAAATCAATGAAAAATCTCAGAATATACTGAATCGGATACAATGTTTTGAGAAAATTAATGCCCAAATGGTACAAGTGTTAGAAATGGAAACTATATCTATATAATGACTTAAATCAAAGTATCATCAAACATTTATATCTTTCACAATGAAATATAAAACATATGATTGTAATAACTTTTCCATATTTGTAAAAAATAATAAAGTGATAGTTAAATTGAATACAAAGTGAATTTATACAATGTGACAAATAATAAATGAAAAACAATAATACAACAAATGTATTATTACTTAAGCTATAATAGATCCAATTATCTGAGTTTTAATGAATATATGTTGTAAAGCCGGATTTGTTCAAAATTTTAACTTAACGGATTTTAGATTGATACATATCTTAAGTATGCATCTATGATGCGCGAATATTTACAACTTACTACATCGATGTATTAATTATTGAGATACATTTGACAAAAACAAAGTATAATATTAAAAATTATTTATTTATAAATCGTACTTAGATATATTTCATATGAAACTAATTGCCTTCCAGAAATATAGTATGGCTTGAGTTGGAGTACTGAGAATCATTTGCACACAAACGAAATATGAAGACAGCAGTATAACTATAACGGCAACAACAACCTAAAACAAAAATTAAATTTTATTAGCATCATAGTCAACTAGATTAAAACTTAAATAAATATAAAGTAATGGACTACGCTCAAATATAAAATATAACGGTTCCATTTGAATTTTCCGAAAACATAAACATATTTTTATCATTTATATAGACAGAGCATCCTTAAAAAAAGAGAAATAAAACTAAACATCAAAGTTTAAATAACACTAAACATAATTGCTATGACTGGAAAATAGTTATTGATCCAAAATATATTATCAGCAAGTAAATCAATGAAAAATCTCAGAATATACTGAATCGGATACAATGTTTTGAGAAAATTAATGCCCAAATGGTACAAGTGTTAGAAATGGAAACTATATCTATATAATGAGTTAAATCAAAGTATCATCAAACATTTATATCTTTCACAATGAAATATAAAACATATGATTGTAATAACTTTTCCATATTTGTAAAAAATAATAAAGTGATAGTTAAATTGAATACAAAGTGAATTTATACAATGTGACAAATAATAAATGAAAAACAATAATACAACAAATGTATTATTACTTAAGCTATAATAGATCCAATTATCTGAGTTTTAATGAATATATGTTGTAAAGCCGGATTTGTTCAAAATTTTAACTTAACGGATTTTAGATTGATACATATCTTAAGTATGCATCTATGATGCGCGAATATTTACAACTTACTACATCGATGTATTAATTATTGAGATACATTTGACAAAAACAAAGTATAATATTAAAAATTATTTATTTATAAATCGTACTTAGATATATTTCATATGAAACTAATTGCCTTCCAGAAATATAGTATGGCTTGAGTTGGAGTACTGAGAATCATTTGCACACAAACGAAATATGAAGACAGCAGTATAACTATAACGGCAACAACAACCTAAAACAAAAATTAAATTTTATTAGCATCATAGTCAACTAGATTAAAACTTAAATAAATATAAAGTAATGGATTACGCTCAAATATAAAATATAACGGTTCCATTTGAATTTTCCGAAAACATAAACATATTTTTATCATTTATATAGACAGAGCATCCTTAAAAAAAGAGAAATAAAACTAAACATCAAAGTTTAAATAACACTAAACATAATTGCTATGACTGGAAAATAGTTATTGATCCAAAATATATTATCAGCAAGTAAATCAATGAAAAATCTCAGAATATACTGAATCGGATACAATGTTTTGAGAAAATTAATGCCCAAATGGTACAAGTGTTAGAAATGGAAACTATATCTATATAATGACTTAAATCAAAGTATCATCAAACATTTATATCTTTCACAATGAAATATAAAACATATGATTGTAATAACTTTTCCATATTTGTAAAAAATAATAAAGTGATAGTTAAATTGAATACAAAGTGAATTTATACAATGTGACAAATAATAAATGAAAAACAATAATACAACAAATGTATTATTACTTAAGCTATAATAGATCCAATTATCTGAGTTTTAATGAATATATGTTGTAAAGCCGGATTTGTTCAAAATTTTAACTTAACGGATTTTAGATTGATACATATCTTAAGTATGCATCTATGATGCGCGAATATTTACAACTTACTACATCGATGTATTAATTATTGAGATACATTTGACAAAAACAAAGTATAATATTAAAAATTATTTATTTATAAATCGTACTTAGATATATTTCATATGAAACTAATTGCCTTCCAGAAATATAGTATGGCTTGAGTTGGAGTACTGAGAATCATTTGCACACAAACGAAATATGAAGACAGCAGTATAACTATAACGGCAACAACAACCTAAAACAAAAATTAAATTTTATTAGCATCATAGTCAACTAGATTAAAACTTAAATAAATATAAAGTAATGGATTACGCTCAAATATAAAATATAACGGTTCCATTTGAATTTTCCGAAAACATAAACATATTTTTATCATTTATATAGACAGAGCATCCTTAAAAAAAGAGAAATAAAACTAAACATCAAAGTTTAAATAACACTAAACATAATTGCTATGACTGGAAAATAGTTATTGATCCAAAATATATTATCAGCAAGTAAATCAATGAAAAATCTCAGAATATACTGAATCGGATACAATGTTTTGAGAAAATTAATGCCCAAATGGTACAAGTGTTAGAAATGGAAACTATATCTATATAATGACTTAAATCAAAGTATCATCAAACATTTATATCTTTCACAATGAAATATAAAACATATGATTGTAATAACTTTTCCATATTTGTAAAAAATAATAAAGTGATAGTTAAATTGAATACAAAGTGAATTTATACAATGTGACAAATAATAAATGAAAAACAATAATACAACAAATGTATTATTACTTAAGCTATAATAGATCCAATTATCTGAGTTTTAATGAATATATGTTGTAAAGCCGGATTTGTTCAAAATTTTAACTTAACGGATTTTAGATTGATACATATCTTAAGTATGCATCTATGATGCGCGAATATTTACAACTTACTACATCGATGTATTAATTATTGAGATACATTTGACAAAAACAAAGTATAATATTAAAAATTATTTATTTATAAATCGTACTTAGATATATTTCATATGAAACTAATTGCCTTCCAGAAATATAGTATGGCTTGAGTTGGAGTACTGAGAATCATTTGCACACAAACGAAATATGAAGACAGCAGTATAACTATAACGGCAACAACAACCTAAAACAAAAATTAAATTTTATTAGCATCATAGTCAACTAGATTAAAACTTAAATAAATATAAAGTAATGGACTACGCTCAAATATAAAATATAACGGTTCCATTTGAATTTTCCGAAAACATAAACATATTTTTATCATTTATATAGACAGAGCATCCTTAAAAAAAGAGAAATAAAACTAAACATCAAAGTTTAAATAACACTAAACATAATTGCTATGACTGGAAAATAGTTATTGATCCAAAATATATTATCAGCAAGTAAATCAATGAAAAATCTCAGAATATACTGAATCGGATACAATGTTTTGAGAAAATTAATGCCCAAATGGTACAAGTGTTAGAAATGGAAACTATATCTAGATAATGACTTAAATCAAAGTATCATCAAACATTTATATCTTTCACAATGAAATATAAAACATATGATTGTAACAACTTTTCCATATTTGTAAAAAATAATAAAGTGATAGTTAAATTGAATACAAAGTGAATTTATACAATGTGACAAATAATAAATGAAAAACAATAATACAACAAATGTATTATTACTTAAGCTATAATAGATCCAATTATCTGAGTTTTAATGAATATATGTTGTAAAGCCGGATTTGTTCAAAATTTTAACTTAACGGATTTTAGATTGATACATATCTTAAGTATGCATCTATGATGCGCGAATATTTACAACTTACTACATCGATGTATTAATTATTGAGATACATTTGACAAAAACAAAGTATAATATTAAAAATTATTTATTTATAAATCGTACTTAGATATATTTCATATGAAACTAATTGCCTTCCAGAAATATAGTATGGCTTGAGTTGGAGTACTGAGAATCATTTGCACACAAACGAAATATGAAGACAGCAGTATAACTATAACGGCAACAACAACCTAAAACAAAAATTAAATTTTATTAGCATCATAGTCAACTAGATTAAAACTTAAATAAATATAAAGTAATGGACTACGCTCAAATATAAAATATAACGGTTCCATTTGAATTTTCCGAAAACATAAACATATTTTTATCATTTATATAGACAGAGCATCCTTAAAAAAAGAGAAATAAAACTAAACATCAAAGTTTAAATAACACTAAACATAATTGCTATGACTGGAAAATAGTTATTGATCCAAAATATATTATCAGCAAGTAAATCAATGAAAAATCTCAGAATATACTGAATCGGATACAATGTTTTGAGAAAATTAATGCCCAAATGGTACAAGTGTTAGAAATGGAAACTATATCTATATAATGAGTTAAATCAAAGTATCATCAAACATTTATATCTTTCACAATGAAATATAAAACATATGATTGTAATAACTTTTCCATATTTGTAAAAAATAATAAAGTGATAGTTAAATTGAATACAAAGTGAATTTATACAATGTGACAAATAATAAATGAAAAACAATAATACAACAAATGTATTATTACTTAAGCTATAATAGATCCAATTATCTGAGTTTTAATGAATATATGTTGTAAAGCCGGATTTGTTCAAAATTTTAACTTAACGGATTTTAGATTGATACATATCTTAAGTATGCATCTATGATGCGCGAATATTTACAACTTACTACATCGATGTATTAATTATTGAGATACATTTGACAAAAACAAAGTATAATATTAAAAATTATTTATTTATAAATCGTACTTAGATATATTTCATATGAAACTAATTGCCTTCCAGAAATATAGTATGGCTTGAGTTGGAGTACTGAGAATCATTTGCACACAAACGAAATATGAAGACAGCAGTATAACTATAACGGCAACAACAACCTAAAACAAAAATTAAATTTTATTAGCATCATAGTCAACTAGATTAAAACTTAAATAAATATAAAGTAATGGATTACGCTCAAATATAAAATATAACGGTTCCATTTGAATTTTCCGAAAACATAAACATATTTTTATCATTTATATAGACAGAGCATCCTTAAAAAAAGAGAAATAAAACTAAACATCAAAGTTTAAATAACACTAAACATAATTGCTATGACTGGAAAATAGTTATTGATCCAAAATATATTATCAGCAAGTAAATCAATGAAAAATCTCAGAATATACTGAATCGGATACAATGTTTTGAGAAAATTAATGCCCAAATGGTACAAGTGTTAGAAATGGAAACTATATCTATATAATGACTTAAATCAAAGTATCATCAAACATTTATATCTTTCACAATGAAATATAAAACATATGATTGTAATAACTTTTCCATATTTGTAAAAAATAATAAAGTGATAGTTAAATTGAATACAAAGTGAATTTATACAAAGTGACAAATAATAAATGAAAAACAATAATACAACAAATGTATTATTACTTAAGCTATAATAGATCCAATTATCTGAGTTTTAATGAATATATGTTGTAAAGCCGGATTTGTTCAAAATTTTAACTTAACGGATTTTAGATTGATACATATCTTAAGTATGCATCTATGATGCGCGAATATTTACAACTTACTACATCGATGTATTAATTATTGAGATACATTTGACAAAAACAAAGTATAATATTAAAAATTATTTATTTATAAATCGTACTTAGATATATTTCATATGAAACTAATTGCCTTCCAGAAATATAGTATGGCTTGAGTTGGAGTACTGAGAATCATTTGCACACAAACGAAATATGAAGACAGCAGTATAACTATAACGGCAACAACAACCTAAAACAAAAATTAAATTTTATTAGCATCATAGTCAACTAGATTAAAACTTAAATAAATATAAAGTAATGGATTACGCTCAAATATAAAATATAACGGTTCCATTTGAATTTTCCGAAAACATAAACATATTTTTATCATTTATATAGACAGAGCATCCTTAAAAAAAGAGAAATAAAACTAAACATCAAAGTTTAAATAACACTAAACATAATTGCTATGACTGGAAAATAGTTATTGATCCAAAATATATTATCAGCAAGTAAATCAATGAAAAATCTCAGAATATACTGAATCGGATACAATGTTTTGAGAA
Source organism: Sipha maydis (assembly GCA_034509805.1). NCBI lineage: Eukaryota > Metazoa > Arthropoda > Insecta > Hemiptera > Aphididae > Sipha > Sipha maydis. The sequence goes on from JASXSY010003351.1 coordinate 13,974, forward strand.
AATTAATGCCCAAATGGTACAAGTGTTAGAAATGGAAACTATATCTATATAATGACTTAAATCAAAGTATCATCAAACATTTATATCTTTCACAATGAAATATAAAACATATGATTGTAATAACTTTTCCATATTTGTAAAAAATAATAAAGTGATAGTTAAATTGAATACAAAGTGAATTTATACAATGTGACAAATAATAAATGAAAAACAATAATACAACAAATGTATTATTACTTAAGCTATAATAGATCCAATTATCTGAGTTTTAATGAATATATGTTGTAAAGCCGGATTTGTTCAAAATTTTAACTTAACGGATTTTAGATTGATACATATCTTAAGTATGCATCTATGATGCGCGAATATTTACAACTTACTACATCGATGTATTAATTATTGAGATACATTTGACAAAAACAAAGTATAATATTAAAAATTATTTATTTATAAATCGTACTTAGATATATTTCATATGAAACTAATTGCCTTCCAGAAATATAGTATGGCTTGAGTTGGAGTACTGAGAATCATTTGCACACAAACGAAATATGAAGACAGCAGTATAACTATAACGGCAACAACAACCTAAAACAAAAATTAAATTTTATTAGCATCATAGTCAACTAGATTAAAACTTAAATAAATATAAAGTAATGGACTACGCTCAAATATAAAATATAACGGTTCCATTTGAATTTTCCGAAAACATAAACATATTTTTATCATTTATATAGACAGAGCATCCTTAAAAAAAGAGAAATAAAACTAAACATCAAAGTTTAAATAACACTAAACATAATTGCTATGACTGGAAAATAGTTATTGATCCAAAATATATTATCAGCAAGTAAATCAATGAAAAATCTCAGAATATACTGAATCGGATACAATGTTTTGAGAAAATTAATGCCCAAATGGTACAAGTGTTAGAAATGGAAACTATATCTATATAATGACTTAAATCAAAGTATCATCAAACATTTATATCTTTCACAATGAAATATAAAACATATGATTGTAATAACTTTTCCATATTTGTAAAAAATAATAAAGTGATAGTTAAATTGAATACAAAGTGAATTTATACAATGTGACAAATAATAAATGAAAAACAATAATACAACAAATGTATTATTACTTAAGCTATAATAGATCCAATTATCTGAGTTTTAATGAATATATGTTGTAAAGCCGGATTTGTTCAAAATTTTAACTTAACGGATTTTAGATTGATACATATCTTAAGTATGCATCTATGATGCGCGAATATTTACAACTTACTACATCGATGTATTAATTATTGAGATACATTTGACAAAAACAAAGTATAATATTAAAAATTATTTATTTATAAATCGTACTTAGATATATTTCATATGAAACTAATTGCCTTCCAGAAATATAGTATGGCTTGAGTTGGAGTACAGAGAATCATTTGCACACAAACGAAATATGAAGACAGCAGTATAACTATAACGGCAACAACAACCTAAAACAAAAATTAAATTTTATTAGCATCATAGTCAACTAGATTAAAACTTAAATAAATATAAAGTAATGGATTACGCTCAAATATAAAATATAACGGTTCCATTTGAATTTTCCGAAAACATAAACATATTTTTATCATTTATATAGACAGAGCATCCTTAAAAAAAGAGAAATAAAACTAAACATCAAAGTTTAAATAACACTAAACATAATTGCTATGACTGGAAAATAGTTATTGATCCAAAATATATTATCAGCAAGTAAATCAATGAAAAATCTCAGAATATACTGAATCGGATACAATGTTTTGAGAAAATTAATGCCCAAATGGTACAAGTGTTAGAAATGGAAACTATATCTATATAATGACTTAAATCAAAGTATCATCAAACATTTATATCTTTCACAATGAAATATAAAACATATGATTGTAATAACTTTTCCATATTTGTAAAAAATAATAAAGTGATAGTTAAATTGAATACAAAGTGAATTTATACAATGTGACAAATAATAAATGAAAAACAATAATACAACAAATGTATTATTACTTAAGCTATAATAGATCCAATTATCTGAGTTTTAATGAATATATGTTGTAAAGCCGGATTTGTTCAAAATTTTAACTTAACGGATTTTAGATTGATACATATCTTAAGTATGCATCTATGATGCGCGAATATTTACAACTTACTACATCGATGTATTAATTATTGAGATACATTTGACAAAAACAAAGTATAATATTAAAAATTATTTATTTATAAATCGTACTTAGATATATTTCATATGAAACTAATTGCCTTCCAGAAATATAGTATGGCTTGAGTTGGAGTACTGAGAATCATTTGCACACAAACGAAATATGAAGACAGCAGTATAACTATAACGGCAACAACAACCTAAAACAAAAATTAAATTTTATTAGCATCATAGTCAACTAGATTAAAACTTAAATAAATATAAAGTAATGGACTACGCTCAAATATAAAATATAACGGTTCCATTTGAATTTTCCGAAAACATAAACATATTTTTATCATTTATATAGACAGAGCATCCTTAAAAAAAGAGAAATAAAACTAAACATCAAAGTTTAAATAACACTAAACATAATTGCTATGACTGGAAAATAGTTATTGATCCAAAATATATTATCAGCAAGTAAATCAATGAAAAATCTCAGAATATACTGAATCGGATACAATGTTTTGAGAAAATTAATGCCCAAATGGTACAAGTGTTAGAAATGGAAACTATATCTAGATAATGACTTAAATCAAAGTATCATCAAACATTTATATCTTTCACAATGAAATATAAAACATATGATTGTAATAACTTTTCCATATTTGTAAAAAATAATAAAGTGATAGTTAAATTGAATACAAAGTGAATTTATACAATGTGACAAATAATAAATGAAAAACAATAATACAACAAATGTATTATTACTTAAGCTATAATAGATCCAATTATCTGAGTTTTAATGAATATATGTTGTAAAGCCGGATTTGTTCAAAATTTTAACTTAACGGATTTTAGATTGATACATATCTTAAGTATGCATCTATGATGCGCGAATATTTACAACTTACTACATCGATGTATTAATTATTGAGATACATTTGACAAAAACAAAGTATAATATTAAAAATTATTTATTTATAAATCGTACTTAGATATATTTCATATGAAACTAATTGCCTTCCAGAAATATAGTATGGCTTGAGTTGGAGTACTGAGAATCATTTGCACACAAACGAAATATGAAGACAGCAGTATAACTATAACGGCAACAACAACCTAAAACAAAAATTAAATTTTATTAGCATCATAGTCAACTAGATTAAAACTTAAATAAATATAAAGTAATGGACTACGCTCAAATATAAAATATAACGGTTCCATTTGAATTTTCCGAAAACATAAACATATTTTTATCATTTATATAGACAGAGCATCCTTAAAAAAAGAGAAATAAAACTAAACATCAAAGTTTAAATAACACTAAACATAATTGCTATGACTGGAAAATAGTTATTGATCCAAAATATATTATCAGCAAGTAAATCAATGAAAAATCTCAGAATATACTGAATCGGATACAATGTTTTGAGAAAATTAATGCCCAAATGGTACAAGTGTTAGAAATGGAAACTATATCTATATAATGAGTTAAATCAAAGTATCATCAAACATTTATATCTTTCACAATGAAATATAAAACATATGATTGTAATAACTTTTCCATATTTGTAAAAAATAATAAAGTGATAGTTAAATTGAATACAAAGTGAATTTATACAATGTGACAAATAATAAATGAAAAACAATAATACAACAAATGTATTATTACTTAAGCTATAATAGATCCAATTATCTGAGTTTTAATGAATATATGTTGTAAAGCCGGATTTGTTCAAAATTTTAACTTAACGGATTTTAGATTGATACATATCTTAAGTATGCATCTATGATGCGCGAATATTTACAACTTACTACATCGATGTATTAATTATTGAGATACATTTGACAAAAACAAAGTATAATATTAAAAATTATTTATTTATAAATCGTACTTAGATATATTTCATATGAAACTAATTGCCTTCCAGAAATATAGTATGGCTTGAGTTGGAGTACTGAGAATCATTTGCACACAAACGAAATATGAAGACAGCAGTATAACTATAACGGCAACAACAACCTAAAACAAAAATTAAATTTTATTAGCATCATAGTCAACTAGATTAAAACTTAAATAAATATAAAGTAATGGATTACGCTCAAATATAAAATATAACGGTTCCATTTGAATTTTCCGAAAACATAAACATATTTTTATCATTTATATAGACAGAGCATCCTTAAAAAAAGAGAAATAAAACTAAACATCAAAGTTTAAATAACACTAAACATAATTGCTATGACTGGAAAATAGTTATTGATCCAAAATATATTATCAGCAAGTAAATCAATGAAAAATCTCAGAATATACTGAATCGGATACAATGTTTTGAGAAAATTAATGCCCAAATGGTACAAGTGTTAGAAATGGAAACTATATCTATATAATGACTTAAATCAAAGTATCATCAAACATTTATATCTTTCACAATGAAATATAAAACATATGATTGTAATAACTTTTCCATATTTGTAAAAAATAATAAAGTGATAGTTAAATTGAATACAAAGTGAATTTATACAATGTGACAAATAATAAATGAAAAACAATAATACAACAAATGTATTATTACTTAAGCTATAATAGATCCAATTATCTGAGTTTTAATGAATATATGTTGTAAAGCCGGATTTGTTCAAAATTTTAACTTAACGGATTTTAGATTGATACATATCTTAAGTATGCATCTATGATGCGCGAATATTTACAACTTACTACATCGATGTATTAATTATTGAGATACATTTGACAAAAACAAAGAATAATATTAAAAATTATTTATTTATAAATCGTACTTAGATATATTTCATATGAAACTAATTGCCTTCCAGAAATATAGTATGGCTTGAGTTGGAGTACTGAGAATCATTTGCACACAAACGAAATATGAAGACAGCAGTATAACTATAACGGCAACAACAACCTAAAACAAAAATTAAATTTTATTAGCATCATAGTCAACTAGATTAAAACTTAAATAAATATAAAGTAATGGATTACGCTCAAATATAAAATATAACGGTTCCATTTGAATTTTCCGAAAACATAAACATATTTTTATCATTTATATAGACAGAGCATCCTTAAAAAAAGAGAAATAAAACTAAACATCAAAGTTTAAATAACACTAAACATAATTGCTATGACTGGAAAATAGTTATTGATCCAAAATATATTATCAGCAAGTAAATCAATGAAAAATCTCAGAATATACTGAATCGGATACAATGTTTTGAGAAAATTAATGCCCAAATGGTACAAGTGTTAGAAATGGAAACTATATCTATATAATGACTTAAATCAAAGTATCATCAAACATTTATATCTTTCACAATGAAATATAAAACATATGATTGTAATAACTTTTCCATATTTGTAAAAAATAATAAAGTGATAGTTAAATTGAATACAAAGTGAATTTATACAATGTGACAAATAATAAATGAAAAACAATAATACAACAAATGTATTATTACTTAAGCTATAATAGATCCAATTATCTGAGTTTTAATGAATATATGTTGTAAAGCCGGATTTGTTCAAAATTTTAGCTTAACGGATTTTAGATTGATACATATCTTAAGTATGCATCTATGATGCGCGAATATTTACAACTTACTACATCGATGTATTAATTATTGAGATACATTTGACAAAAACAAAGTATAATATTAAAAATTATTTATTTATAAATCGTACTTAGATATATTTCATATGAAACTAATTGCCTTCCAGAAATATAGTATGGCTTGAGTTGGAGTACTGAGAATCATTTGCACACAAACGAAATATGAAGACAGCAGTATAACTATAACGGCAACAACAACCTAAAACAAAAATTAAATTTTATTAGCATCATAGTCAACTAGATTAAAACTTAAATAAATATAAAGTAATGGACTACGCTCAAATATAAAATATAACGGTTCCATTTGAATTTTCCGAAAACATAAACATATTTTTATCATTTATATAGACAGAGCATCCTCAAAAAAAGAGAAATAAAACTAAACATCAAAGTTTAAATAACACTAAACATAATTGCTATGACTGGAAAATAGTTATTGATCCAAAATATATTATCAGCAAGTAAATCAATGAAAAATCTCAGAATATACTGAATCGGATACAATGTTTTGAGAAAATTAATGCCCAAATGGTACAAGTGTTAGAAATGGAAACTATATCTATATAATGAGTTAAATCAAAGTATCATCAAACATTTATATCTTTCACAATGAAATATAAAACATATGATTGTAATAACTTTTCCATATTTGTAAAAAATAATAAAGTGATAGTTAAATTGAATACAAAGTGAATTTATACAATGTGACAAATAATAAATGAAAAACAATAATACAACAAATGTATTATTACTTAAGCTATAATAGATCCAATTATCTGAGTTTTAATGAATATATGTTGTAAAGCCGGATTTGTTCAAAATTTTAACTTAACGGATTTTAGATTGATACATATCTTAAGTATGCATCTATGATGCGCGAATATTTACAACTTACTACATCGATGTATTAATTATTGAGATACATTTGACAAAAACAAAGTATAATATTAAAAATTATTTATTTATAAATCGTACTTAGATATATTTCATATGAAACTAATTGCCTTCCAGAAATATAGTATGGCTTGAGTTGGAGTACTGAGAATCATTTGCACACAAACGAAATATGAAGACAGCAGTATAACTATAACGGCAACAACAACCTAAAACAAAAATTAAATTTTATTAGCATCATAGTCAACTAGATTAAAACTTAAATAAATATAAAGTAATGGATTACGCTCAAATATAAAATATAACGGTTCCATTTGAATTTTCCGAAAACATAAACATATTTTTATCATTTATATAGACAGAGCATCCTTAAAAAAAGAGAAATAAAACTAAACATCAAAGTTTAAATAACACTAAACATAATTGCTATGACTGGAAAATAGTTATTGATCCAAAATATATTATCAGCAAGTAAATCAATGAAAAATCTCAGAATATACTGAATCGGATACAATGTTTTGAGAAAATTAATGCCCAAATGGTACAAGTGTTAGAAATGGAAACTATATCTATATAATGACTTAAATCAAAGTATCATCAAACATTTATATCTTTCACAATGAAATATAAAACATATGATTGTAATAACTTTTCCATATTTGTAAAAAATAATAAAGTGATAGTTAAATTGAATACAAAGTGAATTTATACAATGTGACAAATAATAAATGAAAAACAATAATACAACAAATGTATTATTACTTAAGCTATAATAGATCCAATTATCTGAGTTTTAATGAATATATGTTGTAAAGCCGGATTTGTTCAAAATTTTAACTTAACGGATTTTAGATTGATACATATCTTAAGTATGCATCTATGATGCGCGAATATTTACAACTTACTACATCGATGTATTAATTATTGAGATACATTTGACAAAAACAAAGTATAATATTAAAAATTATTTATTTATAAATCGTACTTAGATATATTTCATATGAAACTAATTGCCTTCCAGAAATATAGTATGGCTTGAGTTGGAGTACTGAGAATCATTTGCACACAAACGAAATATGAAGACAGCAGTATAACTATAACGGCAACAACAACCTAAAACAAAAATTAAATTTTATTAGCATCATAGTCAACTAGATTAAAACTTAAATAAATATAAAGTAATGGATTACGCTCAAATATAAAATATAACGGTTCCATTTGAATTTTCCGAAAACATAAACATATTTTTATCATTTATATAGACAGAGCATCCTTAAAAAAAGAGAAATAAAACTAAACATCAAAGTTTAAATAACACTAAACATAATTGCTATGACTGGAAAATAGTTATTGATCCAAAATATATTATCAGCAAGTAAATCAATGAAAAATCTCAGAATATACTGAATCGGATACAATGTTTTGAGAAAATTAATGCCCAAATGGTACAAGTGTTAGAAATGGAAACTATATCTATATAATGAGTTAAATCAAAGTATCATCAAACATTTATATCTTTCACAATGAAATATAAAACATATGATTGTAATAACTTTTCCATATTTGTAAAAAATAATAAAGTGATAGTTAAATTGAATACAAAGTGAATTTATACAATGTGACAAATAATAAATGAAAAACAATAATACAACAAATGTATTATTACTTAAGCTATAATAGAT
>JASXSY010003352.1:0-16678 GCA_034509805.1 Sipha maydis
TGAGTATAAATTTATCTAGATAAGATAAAATATAAATAATTTTTATCTAGATAACTTATCTAGATGCATTTATCTAGATATTTCCCAACACTGTTCCTTGGTCTAATCCGCAGTTTTTTTCCACTTGGTTGGTACTCTATTGCTGCCCTCACAACTTTTGATTCATCCCTTCACATAGCGTGTTTGAACCATTTCAAACGTTGTGCCTTATTGTAGTTGGTTATCTCCGAGCTTTGTGTAATATTTCGGATTTCGGCATTCGTCCTTCTTTGCCACCTCCACGATTCGTCATTATATATCGCTCCACAATTCCTTCTCAATACCTTATTCTGGAAAGAGTACACTTTTAGATTCTGAACGGAGTGATGGAATCTATTGGTCTTACAATGATGTGTGTGATTATGTTACAATGATTTTTTTTTAATTTTTTTTTTAAGTTTTTAATTTTTATTATTTTTAATATTTTTGTGTCTGACGACACCTTTTTTGGCAGTAAAAATGCTTCGATTTGCTTAAACAGCAACTTTTCTGAAAGGAAAGTGAATTTAGATGGTACTTTGGCAAGTAAAAAATCCAACTTTTTCAATACTTTTTAAAAAAATCGAAAAAAACGATAAAAAAATTACGAAAAAACGGGAAATTTTACGCAAAATCATGTTTTTATAAATTAATTTTTTTTAAAATGCTCTAACTCAAAAACCAAAAATCGCAACAATTTGAAATATTCACCAAATCTTTATATTGGCGTTCTCTATACATGGTTAAGTTTTCAAAGTATTTTGACATATTTTGACTTATTAATAAACAATTTAAATTTTTGTAAAATTTTTGTTTTTAAACATCTATAAAATTTAATTGGCAGACCGAAAACTCTTGAAAATTAAATACAAGATTTATAATAAGTTAAGCTTATCGTAACTAAAAAATATCGGTGATCGGTTTACTCAAATTTTTTATAAGCCCTTAAAGCTCAAATTTGTATAAAATGTTTAAAAATCACCATAATTTGCAAGTTTTTTTGTAGATAAAAATTCATAAAATTCTTTCTGTTCATACTTAAGGTTCAAAATTTTAACACTAGGTTATCTATAAGGTATTCTTCAAAAATCTTTAAAAAAATTTCTACCGGACTTAGAGGAAAAAATTTTATGACTGTTTGAAATTTAAATATTTACGAAATTGCATAAAATAGTGATTCATCAAAAAACGCGTATTATTTCGTCAAAAAAGAAGAATATATAAATATTGCTTACTCTTGATATTAGAAATTCCAAAACCGAAGCCATAAACTGTTTCTGGTGTGTTCCGTCATTTTATTTTGGACCGGAAAACGAGGTCGTTATAGCTCTGTATATGTATCGTTATTATAATAATTAAATAATTCATACCACTCTCATTCGGTTATATTGTTGTGTGTATGGGCATTATCTAAAAATACATTAAACATCGTTACAATATGAACTGTATACCGTGCATAAAAGGCTAATTAATTCTAGAAAACGGCATTTACCATTATTGTACTTCCCATCATAACTGAGATGTGTATGCATTATAATTACACAATTTATATTATTAATTAATTGTGAGTATTAAAGAATTAAAATAACCATCACATTTTTTATCAAACTGCGATCTGTTCTTTGTATCTACAAGTGATTTATGTATATAAAACTAAAACTATAAAATTATATACCGATATTCTTTTTAAAATGTATTTATTATTTTATTTGCATAATTGATAAGAAACATATGTGAACCATTAATGTTTAGCGATTTATTTATTGAAAAAACAGAACACACCCATTCCATTATCACGAGGACTTTTCAAATATATAATGCAATCGATCAGACATCCAAACTATGGACACCGATTACGAGAGGTGGTATCGTTTGAAGCTCTTTTCCATCGCGGTCGCGCGCGTCATAATGTTCCGTTTCCTATTCGATATCGTCATGTTTCATTCGTATGATATATTATTGGTAGCGATAGTATACACAATATTCTGATATGCCGATTGGGGCTTTTACGATGTATGATAGTGTAATCAAATAATAAAGGGCATGTGCCCATTGTTTTAATTCTTTTGAAATTTCATTGAACTTATATATTTCAGAATTTTGATATTTAACGGAGTTTTAACCTTTTATATTTTCTTTTATCGTATATATTATATTAAAACATGTTGGTTATATATAATACACACACACACGCGTGCGCGCGTATATATACACGCAAATATTTAATGTCTAGTGACCACGAGTAAGAGGAAGTAATAAAAGAGAAATAGAAATAAAAATAGGTAAAAAGCGGTCGGTAGTCCGTCAAAAGAAATACATAACTACCTGTAATTACTAGGTCAATTGTGTTTATACGCTAGCATGAAAAAAAACGGGTCAAATCGTGTATACAGTCGCACACGCATATCACAATACCGGTCGAGGTTTTTCGATCACTGCACAACAACAGTGGCCGCGCGACGACGCTATTGCGCAATTATTTCCATTGCGTACGGGCGAGTCGGACGAGCTCTCGAGACTCAATTATTTATTTATATTTTTTTCCGCGAGCTTTTCGAAGCTCTACGACGTGATCGTTGCAATAGTATTATAATTATTATTATTAATGTGGTTGATTCCTCTACGCGCGCGTAAACATCATATTTGCCAGTAAATCCTTCGGTGAACACCGACGTACGCGACGGGGGCGAGAGAGAGCGAACTAGGCGCGCGGTCCGCGGGTTCGGTCGGGTTACGGGTCTTATACGAAATAAAACCTAATAATAATAATAATAATAATAATCATCGAGGAGGGCGGAATGTGTTGAGCGAGAGAGAAATTCGGTGGCGTTCGTTTCGAGCACCGCGTCGACCGCGGTCGTCGGGTCGCGCGTGGCGCCGCGCCGCGGCGTTTTCGGCGTAACCGACAGACACCACCCCGCTCGCGCGCAGTCGGCGGCGTTACGCGCGCGATCGGCGGCGGCGCCAGCGGTGACCGTTTAGTACGTTCAATCGGCTCGCCCGGCCGTGTCCTGCTCCGCCGCCGCCGTCGCCAACCGCACACCGGGAACCACGAAGAACCGCGTCCTCGTCCGTGTCGTCCACACACGTCGTCTCGCAACCAAGAGCCCGGCCGTCGCACACACGCACCACCCGGGTTGTCCTGGCGTGACGTCCGCCGTCGTGTCGCGATCGCGCAGCCCGAAACCATGCTCCAGGTAAGCGTAACCGATGCGCCGACGTTGACGTCCGACGGAACGGTGCCGCGGTAACGGTACGGCCGACAACGGTGTTCTACCGGGCCGGTCGCGGCGCGGGCCGACCGCGGTACACGGCCCACGGTCGCGGTACCGCGGTACGAGCCGCGCGTTCGATCGGTCGGCTGTCGGCCGTGGCCGGCACGCGCCGAGCTCCGGGGCACCGCGGCGGCGCTCGCCCGTTATCAGTGCGCGCACGCGACGAAGTGATAACGCGATAACGTCGTCTGGCGGGGGGGGGGATCGCACTTTTACGTCGACGAAAATACGATTTCGGCCCGTCGGAGTGTAATGATAAAAATGCACTTCCCCGTAATAAGTTGTCAATTTTATAACGAACGATTGTTTTTTCAATAGAACTAGGAACACAAACAGCGAGCTTTCGAAGAGTTCACTTAACTATTACTAATCGTAACAAACCTCGTTCGGTAGTTTCCATAGTACAAGGTCAATAATCGACAAAAAAAAAAAAAAGAATACCTAAATAAATTACATCGTTCTATAATGCTGATAACGAATATTAACGTCCGTACTGTCAAGAAAGTCGCTGCGTTATCAAGCGCTGCTTGAGCTTCTAATTCTAATTTATTAAAACGTAATTAAGATAAAATGAGCATTAAACATAAGATTGACAACTTATAATGAAAAAGCATGCATTGGATTATTATTAAAACTTTATTTTTGTTGCGGTAAAAATATATTTCTCTCAACTGTAAGCCGTCCGCTTATAATCGATACCGTTTTTGCTTACAACATGAGATGCATATGAACGTAACGGTACGCAGCTAGTGGTACTCAATGAGGAGAAGCGCTTGGCACCCTTAAGATGTTAAACATCAACCCACGGTATAATTCAAGTTAGAAAATATTGTTTCAAAAAGGATCGTTTGCTATCATGATCACATTCCACTTTGTAATCGTAACATCACTATAAGACATACGTTTAATCAAGTTTTACAGAATAATACACATCGTATGAGATGAGTACTCAATGGTTTAAAAAAATAGACATTGGTTTCAGACCTTTCAATTAAGTCCTGTGGATCGGTTCTGAAACTCGTTAAGTTTTTGATAAATGGTTTGATAATTTTGTTAAACTCATGAAATGACTTCTATCGAATAATCATAGTTATCAATAAAGTGTTTCTGCTACAAATTCTTTATCGAAAGCAACCATGGTATTGAAAATATTCGATATCTTATTAAAGGCTATCCAACTCATGTGTAATTTAATAGTTCATTATATTTTTATATTTATAATTTTATAAACTTCTAATTGGCTATATTAATTTGGTAATTTGTTCATTTTTGTATTTTTTTGGGGTCGTCATTCGACTGCAAACTTATGTTTGATGCTGATTTGATGCAATCTGTATTGATCAAAACTGCGGCTGCACAATAATGTTATATTATATTTTTGTGGTTTGCACTCTCCAATATTAAATTCAATGAGCCGAATTTCTTGTACCGTGTTTAAAACGTTCCATAATATACACGTGGTGTAACTATTTGACATAAATTCAATAATTTTAGTATCGTTAAGTTATTGCAATTTAATTCATTACAGACAGATGTAAAAGTTATTGTTTCTAATGTCAACACACCGGGTGTTTCGAAACCTACGCATTCATGTAGCCACTTTGCCTATACCACACGCCGTTTACTAAAACAATTTTTATTCAATATCTGTAAACGTTATCGTATGTTTATTTTGTTTCATTTAATGTACACTAAACGATATAATAATGTGTGTGAAATTTATGAAAATTGATAATTTAAAACTTAATGAATAATATATTTATTCTCGATCGTGTATTTGTATTGTATGTAATATTCAAGTTACAATGTCATCTAAAACTATTCTAAAGAGCAACTACAATTTACAAAAAAAAAAAAAAAAGAAATAAAGAAATAAAATATTATTAAAAAATAAAACTAATAAGCTATGGACATGAAAATTAAATTAAAATTCTAAGGAGCCATTAATAATTAAAATTTTCACAAACTATTTATGTTTACTATTTTCTCATACCCACATAAAATTTATTTATTGATTCACCATTAACAAATTATGTAAAAACTATTATGAATATACAAACAAACAAAAAAACATTTGTGAAATGATACGGTTGCGTTATTAATTTATTTATATATTTTTCAATTGCGATTACGGTTGTTGTAATTTACATGTTTATCGAGACAATAGTTCTTTCGTTTAAACGAACACACATTTCCTCACCAATCTCGCTGACGTTTCACCAAAAGGCAAGGTCCACGATACTTTTGTACAAATTAAAAAATAATAATAGTCATAGTGATAAAAATAATGAATAACTTAAAAATTATTAATAATCGATGATGAAACACGTTTATTTTTAATTTATAGTTTATATGTAGTACACAAGTACCTTGCGCCTATTGTTACATCAGGTCGTTGTTAAAGAAAAAACAAAAGAAAGCAAGAAAAATATTTGGGTCAATATATTTCAATATTATTCCACCTATCAAACTTGTACGTATTAATTATTGTAAGAACGTCAAACGTGGTGTTTTTTTTTTTTTTTTTTTGTAATAATAAATATACGAAAAATCAATGTATGCAGTATTATTTTGGAATGAACTCTTGCAAAAATTCACTACTTATTTACTGAACACTGCTGCGTGTATCGCAAATACGATATCATACAACGGCACACAACAAAGTCAAAAAGCCATTTGCAATCTTAAATATTCAATAATCTTGAAACAAAAACTGCAACAGTTTAATTTTATTGCTAAATCCACACAAAAAATCTCATTCAAATTCTGAATTTCAATGGGAATAATGACCGTGGATATTTAAACCCGCGCACTGAACCAATATATAAGCTATAATAACGTATACGTTTTTATGCCAGGTTTGGATTTATGTACGATTATCGCGGTATTTGGATGTAAGTCTGAGGTACACATATTATAGATTATAAATTCGTGGACAAATAGAGACGCTACAAAAAAGAAAAACACAACTGATATTATTATACATCACGAATAATAATTTTAAATCACCAATAAAACGTAGACTTTACCGGTTTATTATACCATTATACCATAGTATATATATATAAAGTAACAACCATTGTCAATATCATATTAAAAGTAAAACTATATTAACTATTAAACATATATTACTTATATAACTGCCATCAGGAGGTGTATTTTATTTCGACAGCACGAGTATACAAATGTTAAAATATGATTTTTATCCCGTGTTACTAATTATTATTGAGTTTAAATAATTCAAATTCGAAATCATAATTTATGTATTTCGCTGTACGTGTATACATAGGTACTCGACCTAGATGTGGATGTTTTGTGAATTCAAATTAAGTTCTCGTATTAATGATGAAGTGATTTAAAAACAAAAAAAAAAAAAATGTGTATATATTTGTTGTACCACAAATCAATAAAAAAATATATTTATTCTTGTACGTGTTTATATACAAACATAATATATTATGTATTTGAATTAAATTAATAAATTAATAAAAACGTCAAAAAAAAAAAAATTATTTAACCAGAAGTGTCTCATATACTCGTATTTTTATTACAATTAATTTATTCCATTTAATTTTTGGTACATTTTTATATATTTTATATATATTTACTTTAATGTTATAGGGGAACCCGTATATTAATAATAAATAATAATAAAAATTTATAAAAAATTTAATAATTCTTACAATATTCCAACGTATTAAGTAAATTTAACTAAATGAAACTTGTAATAATAGGATAGTGCTGTGAATTATAATATTATATAATATAATAACAATATTAATAATTATAATATATGTATTATTTTTTTTTTATTCAAAATTATTGTTAATATATTAACTATTAAAATAAGCTTTTTTATTATTTAAAATTTGGGCAAGTACGTATACTTTATACACATACATTATATGACGCATAATCAAACGACAATTCATCAATGATTTTAAACTTCAAACAATGCATTATAATACAATGCAATCAGATAGTATCGAAATATAATCAATATATCCTTAACCCATCCTTACGTTTTGTATTTTATCTACACCCATATGTATTATTCTCTCTTTGTAAGTATAAATATATTTATTTTTTTGCTTATTCCTGGCCTTTGAGGTCCATTACCTCTTTTACTACTCATCTTTACACCTCTCTGTCTGTTTATATCTGCACTTACTAGATTAAACATTACACCTTGCATTTATAAATACATTTTAAATAAATATAAATTTAAATGCTCAGTTGTTTAAACTATACCTTTATTAAATCTAATGTTATAATGTTGATAATCAATTCTGAACATAAATGAATATTGCTATATTTTAAATCATTAAAATTATCGAACACATGTTTCTTTTATACCAAAATTTAATTCTCTGTCACATACTTTGGAACAAGTCCAATTTATATTTTTTAATTTAAATTAATTTTAACTTAGGTATACCTATTTTTTAACTAAATATTTTACGAATTGTTTTAACCTACTTATTGTAACAATAATAAAATGCTTAGAAAAATCAAATATACCATTTGAATGTTTGATGTTGCAAATATTTTCAGATGTATTGTTTTAAAACTTTAACATATTCCAGGAGGAAAAAGGAAAAATAGTAAAAATAATAGTATATAACTTCTGGAAATTCATTCCTAATAACATTAATAACAGCATTAATCCAGAGCATATTATTTAACAAAACATTGATTCAGCTAGTGTTATAAATGTATAATATAAGTGTTCATATACAAATATGCAATTATCATTTATCTTAAGAAAAAATAACCATTTATACGAATAATAAACAATTTATTCCTTATTTTACTTATGATATACATATATAATTATAATATATTTAATTGTTCCAACTTATATATAGAAATACGTAGATGTATTATACTATATCATACATTTAAATATTATATAAAAATTTTTCTTTAATGTTCTTTTATTATTTTCTAATGATTGTAACTAAAATATTATAAATTAAACTAATTTATAACATACAAAATATATTATTATTCTAACGTATTAATCAATTGATAACAAAATATAACTATACAATTCTTATGGGGTTTAAGATTCAATATTATTAAGAAAAAAATGAATAATTTAATTTAGGAATTATTTTAAATTGAATATTAATTTTTTAAACTATGTGTAATGTTAAAACAACGTTAAAGTAATAATAATATTTGTAATGTAATCAAGTTTTAAATATTTTTTGTAATATTTACAGATTTATATAAATTTATATATTAATATAATAGAGCCGAATCGCTATGTGAGAAGATATAGTATTTTTTAAGTAATATTTAAGTGTTTAAAAAGTATAAATGTACACAATATATTTTAGAAATAATAAATAATAAATAATAAATAGTTTCTAAAATATATTTAATTATAATTAAAGATACATTTCCAGAGTTTTATTATTTTTGAGTACTAACGTTTTCATTTTACTTAATTACGATATAAATTATGGCATTACTAACCAGTGACATTAGACAATACCCAAAAATTATTTTCGTTGTAATATAATTATTATTATTGTTATAATAAGACGAAATTTACTATAATAATATTGTACAACACGATTTAATCAGTTAGATCTCATATTTATATGCAAATCATTATAGTAACCTGTTAAAGTTATTGAAACAAGAATATTTTAGTAAAAATTATTTTAAAATAAAAACTATTGTTTACTGCATAATTGTTAGATTTTAGTATAATACTTTTAGTTAATACTTTCGTGTACTAGTATATATTTGCTATTTTTTTTTAACTATACGAGAATTTAGTTTATCATTAATATTACTAACGATTTTTGGTTTGTTTAATTGTGTATAGTTTAAGAAATATGAATGGTGAGTAATTTTAATATTATAATGTTCATCAAAAATCATATTAAAGTATTATTTGATCATAATCATTAATATTGTTTATTTTTTATTTAAAACTTGTACGAGTTTAAATACGTTAATTATGCTTATTATTAATCAAATGTTTATACTTGGAGAAAATTATGAGATAAATATAATTGATAAATTAAACAAAAACCAACTCATTTAAATATTGAACTAGCATAATAAATTTAGTTTAAAATAAATATTTTAACTGTTTAATGAGACCAGTACATAATAGAAAACGGATTTTTTTATTGTTAATTTATACGGCATCAGAATTAGTTATTATTTATTCAATGTCTGAATTATGCAATGAAATGAATGTAATTAAAATACAAAACAAAATGGATATAAAAAAAAAAAAAACTTCAACGATATACGTATAGAATATTATTCCATTGTAATAGCAAACAAACTAAATTAATTGTAGATAAATATATTTCCTAAATGTTATAAAATGCATTGTTTGTATTATTTTCACTCTGGTCATTATTGTAAATTTATAATTAATTAAATTTCTGTTGTTTGAAAAGAGACAAAAACGTTTTTATTCAACTAAAAGTATTATATGTGTTCCTAAATTTTTTCACTTATTAGAAAATGTATAATTATAATTAAACGGTTATATAACGACGATTATATTATTCGTGATATAGAACGTCATTGATGCCATGTTATTTGTTAATTAAACACGTAATTTGACATATGCATGTTCTCAACTCAAAATTGTCTTGTAGTCGTACGTAAATGAAAACAAGTTTTAATTAAAAATTACCTGATTCGCTGTAAGATCAAATAACCTCTTATTCATATGTTTTCTCATCCACATCGTTAATTTTCCTACCGTAACAAAATAAAACACTATTCGCTTTGATATAGAAAGTCAATAACAGTGATATAATAATTTTTATTTAATGTTTTTTTATAGAACTAGTGAGATGTCATTATGTCACATTAATTTTCGATATAAATATATAAAAAAAAAAAGAAAAAAAAAAGTTGGATATTTAATTTTCAAATTCTCGTCAAAAAAATGTTATATTCTCATTGAAATATATGATGAATTATTCAATATATTATTTTAGTTACGTTTTATAATCAAAAATATATTTGGAATGACGCAGAGCAAAAAAATTTTCTAAAAATTCTAAAACAAAATTTGTTCTCACTGCGATTGATCGGTATAAATTTTAATGTAATATAATCATTGTTCTTTACTTAACCTAGGAGATATTTACATATTTCAGGAGAGGTATTAGTAGTCATAAAAAAACGAAATTGTTTTAAAATGATTTGCATAAAGTAGGATAAATAACGAAAATGTTAATTATTACTGTTCACTTTCAAAATGTTTTCTACACAATATTTTAATTTTTATCAAAAAAAAAATATATATTAAACAAACTTTAAATGATCATCATGGTACTTGGAACTTCATATATTTAAAAAGAGTCCATGTAGTAAGATAAATTAGAAAACTTTGAGTGATATTAAAAAATATAAATGACCTATGGGAATAATTAAACATTATCATTCATGAATCAAAACTAGGTTAAAAGTATCCCGTTGATCGATATGATGATCTTAGATTTATATATTTTACCTTAGTTGCAGTAAGTTTAAATAGAATAAA
This sequence comes from Sipha maydis, assembly GCA_034509805.1. Lineage (NCBI taxonomy): Eukaryota > Metazoa > Arthropoda > Insecta > Hemiptera > Aphididae > Sipha > Sipha maydis. The sequence goes on from JASXSY010003352.1 coordinate 10,825, forward strand.
AACTATTATTTCAAATTACAAGGTTACACTTAATAGTAAACGATTTCACTAAACGAAACCATTTTAAATTTGTTCGTATTTTTATATAGATATCACAACTAATAGATTTAAGTTATATCAAGAAATACCTTATGTGTGTGTGTGGTACATTTGTATGCATATAAATTAATCGATGGTTACACCGATTTCATTATACAAACACATCACGTTAAGTTTTTATAAATAACATACTGTGATTATTATTATGATTACTATTATTATTGTTATTATTATTTTAATTATTATCACAAAAATTGGCTAATATTTCGCTGCGACCGGCTTTTGTTTCAGATATGTAAATCGTAATGCGAAGATGGTATGTTCCGAATGTCCAATGGTCCCAGTTGGTGTTGTGCGCAACCGTGCTGTTCCTGCTGGGCGGCCTGCACATATACAGAGGTCCCAACGGTGGACCACAGACTTTGGACGAAATGGCCATCGACGAGGACACATCCGGTTTCGTCCGGACCACGCAGGATGACCGGACTTACCGGAGACTCAGGTTCCCGAAGACCAGCAGACGGTTGCCTCAGGTTCGAATGGAAATCCATAATACAATTATAATAGAAAATACAAAGACTTTTTAATAAAACAACTATTGTGAACAAAAGTAATTTCACTTGTTGAATGATACTAAAATATCTTATATAATTTATATATCGCCTGAAATACGTTATAAATTCTATCGAAACCTGTAAGTAAGACTGAATTGCGTTCGAAAACAATCTAACGTCAAGTAATTATAATTTAGCTGTAAGACTTTTGAACCCTTTTATATTTTATTTAAAATCACGTAGTTCGAATTATGCAGTCATGTACTATTAGAGCAAACGAATGATACATCAAAAGATCAGAGATTGTGCTTACATGTTCCTACTTCTGTAGTTGTGTTGATAAACATATCAACTATTGCTATTGACATAATTCGGGCATTTGATTTGATCCTTTTAAAATACCTAGAACTATACTTCATCCAATTGTCGTTTATCATTTCGTATACAAAACAATCGAAGTCGACATTTTTGTTTTATCGATTTCATTTACACACAACTATAACACGTTACAGTTGGTATCGATTGTTTTCCGCACTTCCAGTCAAATATAATGAGAATTTATTGAAAAAAACCAATATAAGAATTGTATATTTTTTCTTCTCGATTTGTTATCTTATCGCACTTTTCCGTTTCTATTTTACAGCGTAAACTTTTTGCAGTTTTCCACTTTGCCGGGTATAGTCGCTCATCGTATTCGTTATACGCTGAGCTTCAAATTGTAATCGAATTCTGTTATCCGACCAATTAAACTTTTTTCTTGTCCCGTAACACTCATTTACATTCACACCAGGTTTATGTTATCGTTGTGGATCGCTTGTGAAATAATATTTATTGTATACATGCGCCAACCACTCATAGTTGTTCCGTCGCAAAAACGCATAATTTAATTACTCTAAGCCATTATTGACTTAAAAATCTATCGGTGTAAATAAATTATAAATATCAATAACATCCACAAGCAATTCCTCTGGGGTATTGAAAATACAACCCTTGTACGTTGTTGTTAATATCGTAAGTATATAATATACAATGTTAAAATACAAACAAAGTTCGTTTTAATTTCTCGCGGCCGCGTATCGCGTATCGCGTATCGCAACAATATATTTCAGATTGTTTTAACCGTACAGAGAGCGTTTTGACAACATTATAATATTTTGTTCGAATATTTTATAAATTATCGGAAGAAAAGTTTTGTATTCGTTGTATCAACATTTTCCATATCCTTCGACAAACGGATTTAATTATTTTAACGATTTGCGGAAATGTAAAAACTGTCAACTACTATAATAAGAGATAAAAACATTATTACGTTGTTCTGTTAGAAATCTTCTTTCAAAAATTATTGAAACACAAGACTTTTAAAGTATTTTTTGGTGTATCCCGTGATTGATTTTTTTTATTTTTATTTTTTTCTACAGAAACATGTCGACCATTGATTCTCACTGAATTAAGTACGAACCTTGTTGCAATGTTTTATTTAAATTTCTATTGTCTAGAGGAGGGTGTATAATAACTTTAAATCCTAACTCGTGATAAAGTAAAATATGATACGTTAGTTTAATGTACAATATTATAAAACGTGAAGGGTATAAAGATAAAAATATTATACAAAAATACAGCATAACGGATATGTATACCAATGTTATCAATATTTGTAATATTTAAATTTTTTTGCGGAATAAAAATGTGTAAATACCGAATCCGTATGTATCCCTATATAGCCGCAGTAAAATTTATAACCGAATATGCGTTATTATTAAGTTATATATGAGACGGATTTCGTACAAATCGCATATATATTATGAAGGAACGAACTTTTCACCATGCTCCTGACAAACCACATTACATAGATTTACGTGTTGAGAATAGCGATTGAATATGGTTGAAGCTGTCTAATGCGAAAACTTAATAAATTATCTCGTCATGGTATAATATATATATTTATGCGTAGTACGTATACTATAAACCGATAAACCGTGTTTACTTGATGAAACATATGGTAATGTATACTAAAGCAATAATATATGTGTAAGAACTAATATTATTCTGTAATATTGATATGCACTTCGATAAAAATAAAGAAAAACACACACTCGTATACTCATGACTCATTATACAATGTAATAATTAATTAAAAAGTCAATCACTATAACCAGTGTTGAGCCTTGTCTAGATAAAAAAAAATGTATTATATACTATTTTATCTAGATAGAAATAAAAGCATTATCTATCTTAAATGGAATATTTAATTATAACATTTAAACAATTATAATTATTATTTATTCTTCTATTTATTTATCTAGATATATTAGAATCTGAGTGAAATATGGAATTTATTAGTTTTACCATTTTGTGTGTTTTTTTTATTTATTTATATATTTATTTTTTTTGTCATCATTATTTGATCAAGTAAAAATGATCCAATCAACAAGTTGTGAGAAGGTTTTGTCTAGTTGGTACTTTAGATAAGTCGTTTTTAAAATTTTCTAACGGTTTCCCCAATAATTGCAGAAAAGTGACGGAAAATGGCAAAAAAACGGCAGAATTTTCGAAACAAAAATTTCTACATCGATTTTTCAATGTAATTCAAAAATATTAGTCGTACTTGAAACTATCACCAAATATTTAAATATCTATTTTCTAGTGATAATACAAATTTCAAACTTTTTTGGATGTTTTTGTGTTATTTTTAGACATTTGAAATTATAGAATTTCCGTATTTTTTATTTTTTTTCGTAAAACGACCATATCAAAATATTGGCACAACATTAAAATAAATAAAATAATAATTCAATTTTTCAAAATTATAAATTAATTTTGTTTTAAATTGGTCATTTAGTATTACCTAAATTTATTTTAACAACAAGAATTTATTCACAAAAGCTAGAAAAAAAAATAAAAAATATTATCCGTCGTACAATTATTTTTAAAACCGACTGTACGATCAGTTATGATTTTTACGAATTGGTGCATTATGATATTAGTATTTCTTCGTTTGAAAACAAATTATTATCGATCAACGGATATTGGTGGATAGATGTGAGTGGATATTTCCTTTGGGAAAATATAAAAAAAACCGCTAGAATTTAGTGTAAAAAAAAGTTATACTTGAATTTTAAATTTCATTTCATTTCGATTATTATTATTATTATTTTTTTATCAACATGTGTATCTTAACGATTTTTATTAAAATGTATACTCTTTTTTAATAATACGAGTATAATATAGTCTGAACAAAATTCCGATTTTCCGATAATCTGCTATTGTACCAACCTCTGTTGTTGTTAACTAACTATGGTGATGTTTTTGATTTTGGCTACATGACTACATGTGTTGAACCGTTATGGTTGCCGTCGAAGAAATAATAAAATATTAAAATTGTTACCGTCGAATACGATCAAATTTTTTCTTCTAGGCACAGATGCTATAGGCTTTAACCGATTCGATTGGTATTTTTTTTTGTTTTTATTTTTTTATCGGTCTCAGTTACGACAATATTGTTATATACAATATAGTGGTGGATTCAGGAGTGACACAGGTGCATGCGCCTTCCTCCTGTTAATGGATTACAGAAACATTTTGAAATAATCATTTATTTATATAGTATTTTTTAAAGATATAGTTTTCTAATATTTAGTGCTTTCTAAATGTACTTTGTATTATACCCGTCACAATAGCGACTTCAGAAAGATTATTCAGTTAATTGAAACGAATATAAACCTATTTAAGGTTATCAATAAATTGGAATAAACTCAATGGACTATCAATACTTTATATTAATAAAGATACAGCTGTAACTCTAGAAAACACATTTGAAATAATTACGAGAAAAACATAATAAAAGAAAACTTTACTCAGATTTGTATTTATTGGGTAGATATTTACATATATGTGAAGAAAAAAGTATTAACATTTGTTTTTTCTATTTAAATATTTGATAATTAATAATCAAAAAATAATTTATAATGGATTTACTACAAAAGTAATGTGACCCGCCCCCTTTAGAAAAATATTTGATCCGTCTCTGTTAACGGCTATAAGATATTGCCCTTTGTTCGTATAGTAACGATGATGATCTTTATTACACATCAAAGAATTTTCTAATCATAATATTAACAGACCGACGAGTCCTAAAACATACCGATATACGAAAAACTTTTTTTCTCCACTCCCGAAAACATTGATGCGCTTAAATTTAATACGAATCCGGTAAACGCGTCCTTTGGTCCGTATTCGAGTTACCGCTTCGTTATGGCACTGAACACTCACGCTCTCGCAATATTCATTATGGAATTATTTTAATTATTTTTTTGTTTTTTGGATTATAACGTCACTCGTAACGTGCTACATGACGTGATGGTCTCGTGTTTTTGTTAATTTTTTTTATTTTAGTCATTTATCCCCGTACCATTCCTTCTACAAACGATAATATAATTACGGGACTCGAGCGCCTAATCCATCGTGGAGATAAAATAACAGCACATAGTGTATAAACCTAATGTGCATAATTTAAGTTTTGTGCACGTGCACGGGAGGTAAAAACAAAAAAAATCAAACATTCGTCCATTTCCCGTGCTCTCGTGGGCGTACGTAAAATCCTCGGAACAACGGATACGCACGAAGAATGACAATTTGTCCACTCTGTATCGTCCTACATAAACATCTCTGTCATGATCACCAGTGGTTTTTGATATTTCAATGCCCAGTTTCGGTGTTTCAAAAATCTTTGTCAAAAAACTGAAAAATCGGTATCCACGGTCAGGCAGGTCGCAATTCATTCAGTTTCCTCACTTTCCGCCCATTAAATATAATACTATTATACGACTGAGCATTTTGTAAACGATATATTTAACCACGAATATTACAGTGGATAAAGATCAGTTTTTACTTTTTGTATTGAAGTTTAATGATCTACATACTATCCTCAACATAGAAAAATTGATTTATTGATAGTTTATACAATAACATTAATTTCTAATGCCAGTATACCAATAATAACGGAATACAGCGTTATTGCAGTACACAAACAATATTCTAATATTTATACGATGCGGCAGGAGCAGGTGTTCATATAAATATTGATTATGCTGCAGTTATATAGCCGCTAAATATTAAACATTTAAACAACACTATGCTAAACGTATTTACTGGGTTATCTTGGTACATCAAATCCAGATAGTTAAAAACTGAATTATTATATAGAGTATTTTGAAATTAATACAAATTATATGATACAACATTTGTGTTATACGCATTATTTG